>CAAKHC010013121.1:27630-60134 GCA_901007825.1 Macroramphosus scolopax
TGATGGTAACCGGTTGGACTCTCCCCTACTGTCTCATTAACTCTCCTCCTTTCCTTCTCCCTCCGCTCGACGGCCTGTCTCTGCACTCCGTCTCTGGTGGATCGACACAGCCACACACACACACACACACACACACACACACACACACACACACACACACGAAGATGCAAAGGCAGACCTTCAGCAGATGCACACAAGCCTGCAGACGGACAGAGAAAAGCGAAGACAGTAATCCAATAAGTTTCTGTAACAGCTCAGGACAGCTTTAGCCCTCGACAACCACATGGCAGGAGAACAACAATCTGCAGGCATGTGGTCAAGCGACGGGTGCATTCTTTGGAAAAGTACAGCGAAAGAAAGAACTTAAGAGACGTGGAATAACAATGAAACAAAGAATGAAAGGACAGACGAGGGAGATAGATAGAAGGGAGGAGATGGGGCGGGGGGGGGGGGGGGGGCGAGGGGCAAAGTTTTAAACCAGCAGAGCGTGTGATATCTTAGGAATGAATGGGATCTCCTAATATCAGTTACTGGAAGTGCCGTGCCTTGCAATGGCCGGATTATCAAAGGAAAACCTCGGTCGGAGCCTCGGCAGACAAGGCTGACTATCTCCATGAAGACTTTACATCCCCTTTCTGACACTTAACATCCCACAGTAGTTAGGTTGCAGCGTTTCCCACAAATTGAGATTTTAAGACAAACTGAAATACCTCATTTTATAAACACTGGGTACAAACTGCAATTGCGCTGCATAGCAGCAGGACACCGCTAGAGTTATCACCAAATAAAATGCATTCAGTTTAAATTGCCTGTGAGTGTGAGTGTGACTGCTCGTCTGTCACCTCTCACCCAAAGTCCACTGGGATTGGCTAGTAAATTAATTCATCTATACACTCATGGAACGATGTATTTTGCGCCACTTTGTGCAACCTAGGAGGCATCAACCATCGTCGAGGTTGTACGTCTTAACTGGATGTTGGATTTTATTTACCAGGCCGCCCGAGTTGAGACGATGTACGGGAAAGGAAGCACTCAAGCATCCTTCTGCAAGCAAGGAAACATCTCTAGTGGATCTCTAGGTAGTGCATTCGAGTCTGACATCACTCACAGTCTCTCCTCACATCCTCCCGGTTAGAGGGGACCTTTCTGCCTCATCCATCAGGTTGAGGTCAGAGGTAACGTCTCGTAGGGTTCAGGGTCATTTCTCACCCATGTTCTGCTTTGATCTCACGGGGGAGACGTCCCGCCTCTGTAGTGTCTGTGTCTGCGCATCACTGCCACACCTGGGCTATCTCGAGGAGTCACATTAGTCTTGTCTGAACACAGAAAATGGGTATTTGTCTCCTGCATCACCCAAGGTGAAATATCCTTATCAAAATAAGAGCTCTTGTGATCGCGATTCCAAATCTAATAAATGTCAAGGACAAAAAGGGATGGGGGGAAGAACAGAGGAAGATAAATAATAACGGAATAAAGATGTGGTTGCAGAGAATTAATTAAAAGCCACAAAGTTCAAGCGTGGAGCGACGCAGCATGCCCGAACGATCAACGGCGCATTGCACAAGCGGAGTTGTCTCTTTTTTCTTCTCCTCATAAATAATTAGTAAGTTGTTTTTGCAGGAATGTCTTTGACGTGACCCGTCTGTGGAAGTTCAGCGAGCGTTTCGGCACAATGCGTTGGGCGCTTGCGTCTTATGTCACAGTAGAATTCTAATTATGTCTATAGAAGACGGGAGGAGTGAAAGTGTGTATTGTTGGGGCGGACCAGAACAGAAATGTTAAAAAGCTGAGCTATGCAACTCCTTGAACAGGATTAGGAGTCAAACCAGAGGCATGGAAGCTCAGTAAAAGCCCCATGGGGGTATTGGGGAGGGGGGGTGGAGGGGTGGCAGGTGTGTGTGTGAGTGCTTGTAGCGGCATGCCGTACAGCTCACCGAGGGTAAGGAGAAAAAGATCAGAACCAGCGGTGGAAAATTATGATTAAGCATCAATCATTCCTAATCTCTGTAAGTAACAATCTGCATCGGAGCGTTACACAACAATACTCCACCTACAGCCAGTTTATTTAAGATTTAACATCTTTCAGGCAGAGATTTCCTCACAAACACACACAACGCACACGGGATTATTCCGTTTACACATCAGAACTTGCTACGAGAGAGATGGCGGTAACCAGGGAGGCCAGCGTGGCCGCCGAAAACACGAGTCAGCAGTTAGCAGCAGTGACACGCTGTCATTGGTGCGAGGAGACATAGATGAAAGAGGCCCACATGCAGTCAGTGTGACAGACTTCCTCCCTATTCAGCTGTTTGTTTACATGTTGCATCACATGCAGCATGAAGTGCATCAGATCTGATTGGGCTCTCGGGATCCACTTAAGATTTCTTACAAGACAAATAGTCCCAAAGGTCGGATGTCAAAAGCAAGACTGTCTCTTTAACAACTTTAAAAATGATAATAGATATGTGGCAACAGAAGCTTGTTGACAAGCGGCAGAAAAATATTGGAGTCTCTCAACCAACTGAGTTGTCATGTTGTTGTGTAGTTTCCATGGCAACAAATCGGCGGAGTTGTAATTGATGCGTCTTCTGTAACACGGCAGATTTGTTATGACGTCACACATCCCTCCGACTGCATGGTGACGTTGCAACGAGTTATCTAGACCTGTCGGAGTACATGAGATATGAAACTATCGGACTCAAAGATGGAGGCGGGTGCATTACGTTGAAATACCGTTCTGCCTCTGTGACACGTGAAGCATCCTAGAAGAAGAAAATTCAACAGATTCGCATCTTTTAGAGAGCAGAGTGAAAAAAACGCCGAATGGTTTTAAATGAAATTTGACAAGCTAAGATAAGAGCCTCCACAATGAGAACACATAGCCCTTCGCCATCAAACTACTCGGTTACTGTATCTCACACGCACACACACACACACACACACATACATACACAAGGCCGGCGCAGGGGGAGCGAGAAGGAGCACAGGAACAACAGTGTTGTGGCTAGCTGAGTGTGTCTCGGGAGAGATATCGGGACATTCTTGTGTTTCAGCGGAGAGCTCGAGCAACCTTCCCAGGCCGTCTGTGCGCCAAAATAAAAGCACCTCTGCACTTCTTGGACGGGTTCAAAGAAGAGCCTTCATTAGGGAGATGCGGAGATAAACGTGTCATTTTTTTGTGCCAGATGTCGACCTCGTTATTTTTGCCTTCACAAAAAGTCACCTTTAATACATCGACGGCCGTTTGTTTTATTGATCAGGCGCAATTTGGGTGGGCGAGGCAAGACGGAGGTGATGGCCTCGGATTGGGCTCGTCACTCATGGACGGAGGATGTCAGCGCTGGTATGAGGAGGCATAATTAGGAAGCTGACGGCTGGTATGTGCAGCAGACGGAGACAGAGAAGGTCAAAAGGGTAAAACGATACCGCCAGAAAGAACCAGCAGATATAAAAAAAAGTGTCTCCATTTAAGAGACAAACACCATCATTTAGTCCTGACTTATACTGCTTGTTAAGACGCTGTTAGCTCACCGATACCCTCCAGCCTTCCTCTCACAAGAGCTCGGGGTCGAAAGGTCACGACCTTACTAGTAATGGTTACCTAACACTTGACATGAGGGTGAGCCAACAGAAAAAGGGGGGGCGAGGAGCAGCGTTACAGCGTGAGTGCATGCATGTGTTTAATTGTGCATGAATGTACTAACATGTATCTGTATGTGTGTGTGTGTGTGTGTGTGCATTGCTACAATTAATGAAGAGGTCCGGTCTCCCACAGGGACTGCCATGAGGTCACTGTTGTCAGGGATACGGCAAGAGCTGTCAGCTGTTATTGACAAACAGGGGTGCGGAGGCAGTGAATGAGGGCTATAAGCCGTGGAACTATTGAGGTCAGTCGCTGCCCCCGCCCCCGACTCGGCGGGTCGTCTATAACAGCAATAAAGCTCTTAAAAAAAGGACAGTCTGTCTTTTGTCTTAGACAAAGGCTGGGTGCTAGTCCTTAAGTGAAAAACACTGAGGGGGGAAGAAAAAAAAAAAGGAGTGACATCTGGTGAATGCCTTCCACCACCTGATGATTCAGGGTGTGTAGATTTAACTAGTTTTACATCCACAAGAAGCTGCTGAATTATCCAATTAATGTTTCTCTCACTGCTTAAGGGATCGGGGAAAAATTTCTAGAAGCAATTATGATCCATCCTCAAAAAAGCACTGATGTGATTAGAGCAGTGGACCGGGGACGAGGGTTCACCCTGGTGCAGCCTCCCTGCAGTATGTTTGATACGCTGGCATTCCTTAACGTTGAGAGGAGCTCGATGACAGGGTGACGGAGTCAACGACATCTAGCTGTTTGCCCATCTCAGAGCTTAATGTGCTTTTATAGATCGACCACGAGAGAGGAAGAGTTGACAAGTTAGTCAGGACATTAGATTTATCCGACGTGTCTGACGGCCTGATTGATGTCACCGTGCTGTCTTACAAAGAGTGTGTGTGTGTGTGTGTGTGTGTGTGTGTGTGTGTGCCTGGTCTGCAGCAGTTCAGGTGTGAGTGTTTGCGTTTGTCTAATCTTTAACTTTAAAAAGAACAAAGTCTGCTTCTGTAGTGGAAGAAAAAAAAAAAGGGCCGCTCAACTTCTCTCGGCGTGACCTTGTCACATGAACCCGGGAACCTTCCAAACCTCCGTTGCACACAAACGTTTGAACTTCTCTTTCGTTTAAAAATTGAGGTGGAGCGAAATCGTGGGAGACATCTTGCTGCAAGATGTTCATCAACATTCCTGCAGACTAAATGCACTGCAGGAGAGTCAACGTGTGTGTGTGCATATGCTTGCTCGATATGCATGGTGTGTGTGTGTGTTCCTGCTTCTGACAAGAAATCCACATATCTCCCACAACAAAGCAGCTTTGTTATGTGGGTGCCCTGCTATTCCAACTAACCACCTGCACACAAGACATTTATCACCCAAATGGCACTAAAGCGGTACAACCGGATCCTGCATGGAGCCTGCAGCAAAGACTCACTTAACATACAGTCAACACTACATCTGAGACCTGCCCGCCTCTCCCAGTATATTGACTCTGCAGGAGTGATGATACAGCACACGTGGTGGCTCAAATTAACACATGACGGGTGGATGAGAGGGTATTTTAAAATGTTGACTCACCTGAGACGGAGATGGTCATCGGTGCTTCCAGCGTCCTGTCGTTGTCCAGGTCCCTGCTCAGCCTCAGATCGCCCGTGTCCTCGTTCAGCAGCAGCAGACTGAGCTCGTTCCCGGATTCAAACTTGTACCGCAGCTTATCCGACACGTCGGGGTCGTGAGCCGGCACCCTGCCGATTATTCCTGACGGGAAGCTGTTGGACTTGTTGGTGACGTAGTTGTTGAAAATGATCTCAAAGTTCTGCAGCACCGGCTCGTTGTCGTTCATGTCCACCAGGCGGATGTGCACGGTGGCCCGGCTCACCAGCGGTGCCGAGGTGGCCTGCACCACCATGACGTACTCTGTTTTGGTCTCGTAATCCAGGTCGGTGAGCGCGGTGAGGTCGCCGTTGAAGATATCCAGCTGGAACACCTCTGGGATGTTCCCTTCTACGATCTGGTACATGATCTGCGCGTTGGTGCCTTCGTCGGGGTCGGTGGCGGTGATCCGGGCCACGACGGACCCCACCGGGCTGTTCTCCTCCACGTAAATGAAAAGCTCGTCCTTCTCAAACACGGGAGCGTTGTCGTTTATGTCCTGAACCGCAACATTGATGGAAACCGCTGCTTTCAGAGGAGGAACCCCTCTGTCCACGGCGAAGGCCTTCAGATTGTAAACAGGAACGTTCTCCCGATCCAGCTTGCGAGCAGTTCTTATGATACCGGAATACGGCTCTATGAAGAAATCCCCCTCTCCGTCATCGCCGCCCTGAAACGTGTAGCTCAACCTGCCGTTTGCGCCGGAATCTCTGTCCGAGGCGGATATCTGGAGCACGCTGGTGTAGATCGGTGCGTCCTCAGCTACGGTCCCCTGGTACATGTCCCTGAGGAACTGGGGAGCGTTATCGTTAGCATCCAGGATGCTAATCTCCACGTAGGTGGTGTCAGATTTCTGAGGGATGCCGTTGTCTCTGGCGATGATGGCTAACGTGTAGGAGGCCTGGTCTTCGTAGTCGATCTCCATTTGGGTCGTGATGGCACCGGTATCCTGGTCGATTTTAAACTGAGGGACGTTGTCCTCCATGATATACGTGATGCGAGCGTTTTCCCCCGTGTCCTCGTCCGTGGCGACGATAGTCACCACGGTGTAGCCGACTGGACGTTCTTCGCCCAGCATCACCTGGTAGTTGGCACTTTGGAAGACGGGCCTGTGTGTGTTGGCGTCCGTCACGTTGATGAACACCTGAGCGGTGTCCTGGCGCGTTCCATCGCTGGCGGTGATCGTCAACACATACTGGCGTTCCTGCTTGTAGTCCAATGGGAGCGCTAAGGTGATGAGGCCGCCGCCGCTCTGGCTGGTGATGGCGAAGCGGTTCCTCGTGTTGCCGCTGGAGATCTGATAGGTCACGACGCTGTTGACATCCCTGTCCAGAGCCGTCATCGTCAGCACGCTGGTCCCCACCACGGCGTCCTCGTTGATCTTCAGAGAGTAGACCTTCTCCGTGAACGTCGGCACGTTGTCGTTCACGTCCAGCACCGTGATGCTGACGCTGGCCGAGGAGGACATGACGGGGATCCCGTGATCCCTCGCCTCCACGCCGAAGGTGTAGAACTCGGTGGTCTCTCTGTCCAGGTCTTCGCTCACTGTAATCCAGCCTGTGCTGTTGTTGATGGTGAACGGAAAACCAGGCGTGGTGTCGGTTAGCCGGTATTCCAATAGCGCGTTTTCCCCCGAATCGCCATCGATCGCTTGAATGTGGATGACGGAGTAACCGATGGCCACGTTTTCTAAAACGGTAGCCTGGAACGGCGTGCTGACGAACATGGGGGCGTTGTCGTTCACGTCCACCACCTGCACCACCACCATACCGGTGCCGTTTATGAGCGGAGGCCTGCCACCATCCTGGGCCTTAATCCTTAGATTATACTCCCGAATCATCTCATAGTCCAGAGGGTTGATGACATCGATCACACCGGTAGGGGAGTGGATGTAAAACTGTCCTTTGACATTACCGCTGATGATGCTGTAGTGAACTTTGGCGTTATTCCCCTCGTCTTTGTCCGTCGCCTCCACCTGGATGACTTTGGTGTTGACCGCCACGTTCTCCGGGATCTGGACCACGTACCTCTTCTCGCTGAACTGCGGGTAGTTGTCGTTCTCGTCCTCCACAGAGATGTTGACGGTGGCGGTGGCGCTGCGAGGACCCGGGTCTTTGCCCTGGTCGTTGGCCTCCACGATCAGCTGGTACTGGGCCCTCGTCTCCCGGTCGGGTCGCTCTCTGATCCTCACCAGGCCGTTCCGGGGGTCGATCTCGAAAACGGCGTTGACTCCATCGCCGTTCACGATTTTATAGATCATGTTGGCGTTGGAGGGAGCGTCCCCGTCGGTGGCCCGGATCGTCATCACCTCAAAGCCCACCTCCACGTTCTCCCGGATGCTGACACGGTATTCGGTTTGCTCAAACACCGGGCCGTGGTCGTTGGTGTCGCTCACAGTGACAGTGAGGTACGAGGTGGCGGATCTTTTCGGGTTGCCGTTGTCGGTCACGATGACTTTAAAAACATGGGTGTCTTTGATTTCCCTGTCCAGCGACTGAATCGTTCTGATGCTCCCCGACTGAGAGTCGATGGTGAAAAAGTCATTGGACCTGCTGTCAAACAAGGCTTCCATAACGTACTCCAGCCTCCCAGCCTCTCCATCATCCGGGTCAGTGGCCTTCAGGGTGATGACCTGCGTCCCTGCAGGCTCGTTCTCAGGCACAGACACTTGGTAGTTGGGGAGCTGGAACTGGGGAGCGGTGTTCACCTGTCGCTTCCCTCTTCTAGTCAGTTTATCAGCTGTTCTCTGGACGGTTTCGGATAATCCATGATGGTCAGGCACTTTGACAATCGTCACACTCAGCTGCACGGAGAGTCGGTCGCCCGGAGAGCTGCGCAACGAGCACAGCAAACTCACCTCGGGCTCTCCTCTGTGCCCGAGACACATGTCATTGGCCAGGAACAAATCCCCACCTCTGAACACTGCACCAAAGTGTTGTCCAACACACAAAGTGTCCAGAAAGGCGACGTTCCGCGTAAAAGCAGGCAAGAGTTCTGTTACGCTCAGCAGCAGCTCATCTGCCTGGAAGCAGGAAGTCGCCTCCAGATTTAAAACGTGTTTAATGTGAATGTCTGGCTTACCTGGCGAGTTCTTTCTCTTGTATTTGATAAAACAGTCCTGTCCGTGGACGAACACGTTGAAATGTGTCAGGATGACATCTCCAGATGTCAGGGAACCTGTTCTAAAATGAACCGGCGCGGGGTTCCTCGGCGTGCGCGCACACCGAACTTTCTGGGACAAGCTGATGCCTCCGCTGTGCTTCCCAACTTGGAAAAAGTTCTGAATGAATTGTGGGGATAAAGTCCTGTCGAGTTTGTAAGTCCATCCAGGGCCGAGCGACAGGTTTGCCAAGAGGGTCCCGGGCTGTAAAGTCTCCGAGAGGTGGATCTCCAAACATCCCGCGAGCGGCACGTTGAGCAGAACACAAACCCAAATCCAACACATCGACAACTCCATGCTTGTAAACATGCCAGATCCCGTTCAACTTCACCGAAACCCCTCTGCAAGAGCATTAACTCTCCCTCTGCCAGCACCGCGCTTTACTTTTATCCCTCATGGTGAAGTTTTAACTCGGGGAAAGTCTCCTGGTATCCATAGTGTCAGAGCGTCCGCGGTGCGCAGCGGCTGCGTTAACCCACACTGAGTTTCAAATGAGTACAAAATGGCTCCGTGGCTCTCCTCCTCCTCCTCCTCCTCCTCTTCGGAGGCTGATTACCATAAACCTGCTGCGTCCCCCCCTTCGAGACGCTTTCTCAGGGGGGTCTCTTTTTTTCTCATGGAGATTTAGGAAGTGGCCCTGACCGGGTGACCGATGTGCGCAAGTGCATTGTTATTCCAACAGAGAGAGTTGGGAAACATTTCTAATGTCGCTCCTCTCCCAACTGTTGGATATTAATATTGGTGATGGTGCATGAAAGAAGACAGTAAGTGATAACTGTCAACAGCTGCTGCACATCTATTAAAGATAATTCAACCTTATCAAACTTTCTTCAGCAGAACTCAGCTGCTTGCAGCCTTGCAGCACAACACAATCTATAAAAGTATTGATCATTTAATCAATACTTTTATAGATTGTGTTGTGCAAGGTGATATTGATGATTGATGTTCCTTTGATTGTGTTCTTGCTGGATAAAATTAAATCTGATAAAATAAACACTGTTTCTGTCTGGACGAGTATAATAATAAATAACTCGTATTTTCATGTGACTTTTTCTGTGACTAAACATCACTGGACTGTCTGATATCGACAAATCATTGTTGCTTTTTCATTTTTGTACCTGTTGAGTGCTCTTACAGTCTTTATCTCTTCTCTGTCTATTCACATTTGTGTTTTTTCTCGACGAAGTTTAATGAAGAAGGATGTTTTTAATTACAACTTTTCTGAAAGTCACCAGCAATTCAATCTTCTCTGGGAAATCAACACAATATATTTAATTTGTTTAGTTACAAGTTGGCCTGACTGTCCGGTGAGTTATTTAAATATATAACAAAGCTGAAGAAGCTATTAACACTGGAGGTTTAATTTGTACAACAGCGCCCCCCCGTGGACGAGTAACGTTACACAACACATCACACTGCCCTGATTTAATGAAACAAACTTTATTTAAATCACTTTTCTTAAACATTTCTACAAAGTGCTTAACAAAAAGAAATAAAGGCAGACAGATATATTAAAATATGGCAATATGAAAGTAAAACCAGAAGGCCAAATGTAAAAACAAAATTCACAGAAGGAAAACTGAAGGTTGCAAAGGTATATAAATGGAAGTGAGAGCAGTATAAACATCTCAGATATTTTTAATAGCTTCACAAAGCAACACGTTTTAAGAATATATTCAAAAGAAGCTTTGTGTGCCAGAGTTCAGTCGTTAAGGACTGAAACAGTGAGCAGCTTTAACAGCAACAGCACTGGGAGGAACCAGCAGGGCTCCGTCGGCAGATCTTAGAGATCGAGAGGGCACATACCAGATTAATAAATCAGAGACGTGTTCGGGGGGGAAAAGGCCTTAAAAGTATGGGATACAATTTGAAGATCAATGTGGAATCTAACAGGGAGTCAGTGTAGGGAGGCGAGCACAAGGGGGAGAGGACGGACAATATATAAAAACTGGACAGGTTACGTAGATTAACAGGAAGACATGTAGACACATCCATCAATTAACTTGCTCTTAAATGTTCAAGTCTTTATAACCTGCAGTTTTGTTTATTCTCTAAAGAGAAAAGGCACTTTCAATTCGCTAAAAGTTGAGAATTTAAAATACTTTAAATATAAAATTTCACAATCAGTGATGGAAGTGTGAATTCTCAATGGAAATCAGATTTTAAGAGGCGGAGCCTACGAACAAGGTTTGGAGTGTGAGGAGGAAACCTGAAGCCTCCAGAGCACAAACACTGCAAATGAACTTTACAGTGACGTAGGAGACATCTTGTTTCCAGCAGTGCAGAATATCTAATGAGGGAGAAGGATTAGTTGTATTTTAAGGAATTTAATGCAGAAATTAAAACTTTCAAAAATAATGTCACATAAACATAGTATTTATTAGAGTGTATTTCACTTTACCACATGTTGAGGGGATCTTTACATTCTACATGTTTTAGACAATAATTGTTCTTAACTCAACTGACTTTGGATTAAAGACCCTTAAAGGGAACAAAGAATGAGCAAATAAACCTTTGTTTCTTTCTCAGCTAATTACATTTTGTGACAGTGACTCAAAGACCAGAGTCACAGGTTAAAACTGATCACCAATAAACTGTCAGTATCATTATTAGATGAAGGAGTTTACATGGGAGAACAGGGATCAAGAAAAGAAAGACCCAGTGGCAGTATGAACATGTGTCACTCTATTATATAAAGGTGGTGGAGGTGGAGGAGCCTCAGAGACACCAGGAAATGTAAAATATCAGCCTCACTGTCATTCACAGTTGTGTGTCCACATGAACCTCATGTGCCTCTCTTCCCCGGCTCATTTCTTCCTTTCAAGAGATCATATATATATATCAGATCGGGTGCAGAATTGTTCAGCAGCATTTTTGGCTTGAAGTGGGAGTGAAGTCGGTGTACATTAGATGCAGAACAGACTTCACCTGGAGAAGACATGTGGTCGATGTTGGTGTCGTTCTGGTCAGTGAGGCTCAGTGCAAAAGCAAAATGTTTTTAAAAGTTACTGCTAGTTAGTAAACCATCTTATTACCATGTCGTCTCCATCCAAAACACATTGAGCAGACGCAGTGGTCAGCTGACGGACAAGATCCAACACTGTTGAGACATTTGGCTCTTGTGTCACCTGAGATGTTACAGTTGCGTTGCCACGTCTAATATGGCCGCCAGGAGAGTCGTAATAATCTGAGTTTATTTTCATTATCAGTACGAGTACCAGATAGATTTTAAAATCAGCTGGGCTGTGTGAGGTCATCTCAGCTGACCGGTTCGGGGGTCTGCTTCTCTTTCTGCTGAGCGGCTGCGTTCAAACGGTCCCGACCCTGCTGCAGCGTGTATTCACTGGGCCCCAGCTGGATAATCTTCCCACTACCCAGACATTCATCACCTTTGTAGAGCACAGCGAACTGGGGGAGGAATCAGAAACAAAACGTTTGCACCTCTCCTGCAGGACTGGAAGTAAACAGAGGAGCGTCTGTGTGTTGTTCACACAGCTGAGCAGCTACACTGTATACTCTAACACAGGTGTGTTGGCTGTTACCTGTCCAGGTGTCAAAGCTCTGACCGGCTGGGAGAGTGAGAGCCACACAGAGCCGTCCATGTTCAGAGTCACAGTGCAGGGAGCTGGGAAGAACAAAAAAACACATTTTAAGTATCTAAATGTTTTGTTTAGTAAAGATTGAATTCCCGGATTTAACATCCCATAGAAACACAAATCTCACTGAGCGCCATCTGGTGGATGAAGCGGAAGTGACACTCCATCATTTTGGTCCTGACTAGCTCAGGAGGCGGGTCGACTGTGATCCAGTGGAAGCGGTCTGTCCGTATCGTGTCCCGGAACAGAGCTGGGTGATTGGTGGTCGGAGCCTGAGGCGGCAAGGAAGGAAAGGACAGCAAGGGTCAAGTTCAAACTGTGCTACGTTGATGACCGCCCCTCTTAAAGTCAACAAAATCAATGATAACATAAATATTGTTGATGATTTTCTCAAAGGAGAATCAACATAAAGCAGTAAAAACAAGAAGCAGAAATTCATGCCGCCTTCAAAGGTTGATACAATAATGGGAAAGTGAAGTGCCTCTCAACTATAAACAAGGGCATCAAGAGGAAACTGATCTACTCACCACAAACACCTCTCCAGTTGTGATGTCTTTGTCCACCACGTACCAAGCGTCTCTCAGCCCTCCTATCCTCGCCCGCTGGCCCAGCGTCAGAGTGAACCAGCCTGCACAGACCGATCAGTCACGAGTGGTCTCAGGTGTCAATTTAAAGCATGAGATCATAGTAGACGGTAAAGCAGGAACAAGACGTTTACTGTTAAATAACATCCACAACTTGAAATGTACCTTTGTGTTTTCCAACCACAGTCCCGTCCTCAATGGAGACAAAGTTCCCTGGTTTCGGTTCGAGATACTAGAAACAGAAAAAAAGTTTTTTACATGTCTTAAAGGTGCAGTGGACAACTTCATTGCTTAAATGTATCATTATGAAGTAAATGTACTGACTATAGAAGCATTACATCACAGACAATAGGATATGTTCACTATAAGCGTTGCTCACCATGCTAATCCGTCTGTCTGGTGACAGGAAGCCTCTTTTTACAGGCTGTTCCTGAACACAACACGAATGCTGACGACACAGTATACAAATGAAGAAAAGAAGCTCTATTCCTCACCTCCAATATAAAGCTTTCGAAGTTTCTCTCTCCAATGAAGCAGATACCCATGCTCTGAAAGAACACACCTGCCATAAGAATGTGTTTTTGTTCACTGTCAGACAGTAGAAATCCCCATCAATCACACCTCGTATTGGACTTAATTGTCTTTCTTTAAAATGTGTTTTTTGGACGCACCTCTTTCTTCTTCAGCACGTGGTGAAAACCTGCTTCAGCTGCAATCTTTTTCACAAAATCTTTGGTCAGTCCGGCGAGCGGGAACAGGGTTTGACGCAAGGCGTCCTGTGGGATCTGACTGAGGAAGAAGGTTTGATCTTTGAGGAGGTCGGCTCCCTTGTACAGCCTCACCGCTGGTGGAGCCAAAAGCAGTGTGGAAGTAGAGATCAGTCACAAAGACATAAACATTTTGGCTCAGAAGCATTAAAGTGGAGGGAAGGATTCAAACACTCACGATTCCTGATCTCAAAACGATCTCTGAAGAGCGTAGTGGGCGGGGCCGTGTGTGTCTGTTGAAAAACCTCTTCGTCTTCCTGTGAGGTTCTCGCGTAGTGGCCGGTTGCCAGGGCATCAGCACCTGTGTTACATATACACACACGTTAAACAAATGCTAAGCATCTTGAAATCAGTTTACGTCTATATGAGTGTGTAATATAAGAACATACCCAGAGTTGTGATGGCATACTTGTGGAAGTGCTTGAACTTGATATGCTTGTTGCACAGTATATCAGGGTTTGGGGTCCTGCCTATCTCATATTCCTTCAACAGATTGCTGTAAGGTTCAACAGACAAACATTCCAGGTGAAAAAATAAGTGTGTTACAAGTATGAACAAGTATATTTCTGACTGTGTTTAAAGCAGACCATTTTGGTGAGTAACAGTACCCCAGAATACAGGAAAGTACACATTTCATGTGTGAAAGTACACTGTAAGTGCAGCCTTAGTATACTAGGTGTAATTTAACAGGTTTCAATTTAACACAGCTTGAAATATAGTAATTGGAAACACTTAAAAAGTACACTAACGTTTATAAAATATGCCGTCATACATACTTAAGTATGGTATTTAGGGTCATATGAAAGAGTTAGAAGCAGTGAAAACTGGATTGTGATTTTCAAGTCTGAAATACCTGAAAACTTCATGCCAGTACTCTTTGACATAGGAGACCTGGTGGAAGGGGATGTCCAGGGTCTGGCAGACTCTGTAGGCATCCTCACAGTCCGTCTCTGAGCTGCAGACCCCCTGCTCATCCAGAGAGTCCCAGTTCTTCATAAACACCCCTGTCACACTGTAACCTTCATATAACAAACAAATAACAAGGCGCACATTTAACAGAACATGTGGGGAGAACGTACCTGCTGTGTAATGTATTTGTACTTCGGTTTCAAATGCTTAACAAAAATACATGTACAGTTCAAGTGTGTTTGTGTGTAAGTTATGTCACAATGTCTCACCTCTTCTCTTCAGTAACAGCGCCGTCACAGAGCTGTCAACGCCGCCGGACATGGCGCACACGACGTGCCGTATAATCCCCATGTTGTCAAATGATATAACTTCTGTTAAAGTTATTTTTCTTCTGTAATTAAAGAAAATTGCTAACTGTGCTCATTGCCCCTATAGACAGCCGCCATGATTGCGGTCCGTCTTGTAATAACGTCCGACTTTCGACTCGAGTCAAAGGGGAACCCTCTAGTGTTGGAGGGAGCCGCAAACGTCGTGACACTGTCAACATAACGGAGCTGTCGCTTGTAAAAAAAACAATAAGAGGAGACTCCCAACAGATGACAAGGTTAGTGGAGTACAAGCATCACTAACTTAAGCTATTTTTTCAATTCACTTTTAGCTCTGTAGTTTTCGATATAAGAGTTAGTCAATGTTTCTCTCTGAATAGGTCTGTAAGGGCGCATGTCACGTTATCCTCACATGTCTGCAGATCAGATTATATATTTCAAGTCCCTCTCTATAGAAAGTGCTTTGCTTATTGCCACTTCACTTGGACGTTTGGAGGTCTAGCATACAAAGACTGCAAGTGGACTTGTGATTGAAGACATTGATGACAGTGGTTAAAATACATTTAACTACTGTTCTAACTGATGGACTATATCTTATATAATTGATACCTCTATCATCTTAAAGTTGCGACTAAACCAATCAAACTTATGTGACTTTGTGACACAGATGGGAGAGGTGTCTGCTGACAGTGTCACTCTGGATCTGCTGTTGGAAGCCAGGGAGACCGTGAGGAGCAGCCCCCTGGGTGTCATCAATACCCCCATGATCCCCTGGTGCCAGACGACCCTGCCGGTCAACAAAGCCTGCAACATCCACATCAAACTAGAGAACATGCAGAGAACTGGTATGACGCAACCCCATTGATTTAGTACTGGCATCCACACACTCTCAATTGATGAGGTGACACGTACACACGTTTTCATTAACAGGGTCTTTTAAGATCAGAGGAGTGGCCAATCAGTTCGCCAGGAGACCGAAGGGTGGTCATTTTGTCACCATGTCTGCCGGGAACTATGGGAAGTCTTTTGCGTTTGCTTCGAAACACTACGGATCAAAGGGCAAAGTGGTGATGCCGGAAACTGCCCCCATGTCCAGATCCATCCTTATACAGGTCAGAGGTCAACTGCTGCAAAAGACAAGCACTCACCTGATGATAATATGTCTGGTATATTTACTTACACATCACAAATACACAGATACTGGTGCTGAGGTACGGTTTTATCGTTTTGTTTTTCTCTGTCGGACACATTCATCAGATGAAGTCCTACTCAGGTTTGAAATCGATAGTTAATCTCCTCCTCAGAGTTTCGGGGTGGAAGTGGAGCGAGTTCCCACCTCCTGCCTAATGAACGTGGTGAACCGTTGCGTTCAGGAGGACAACATGTCCTTTCTACACTCTTATGATGACCTGGATCTAATAGCAGGACATGCCAGGTACAGTCAAGGCTCTTGGTGGATTTTGGACTCCAACTCATGAGTCCTTAAGTTTTGGTTAAAAGCAAATCACTTACAAACACATACAACTACTGACACCGGCTTTAATTTTGTGCCCCATGTGTCGTGTTCATGTGTGTATAGTTTAGGTTTGGAGGTGTTGGAGGTGGTGCCTGAGCCGGACGTGGTGGTGGTGTGCTGTGGTGGAGGGGGGCTGCTGGCCGGAGTAGCTGCTGCCATCAAACTGTCCGGCTGTGGTGGGACCAGAATCTACGGTGTGGAACCAGAAGGAGGTAAAAACCCAGCGACAGATGACTCAATGTCATTTGAGGCAGCGTAGTCATGGTGTTTGTGTTTCATCCAGCTTGCACGATGTACAAAAGCTTCATAGAGAAGAAACCAGTAGGCATGGACACACACAGCATCGCTTCAGGACTTGCACCGCCTTTTGCAGGTACGACCGGGTGGTTGCTGTACTACCACTACTGAACGTCAGTGTGTGTGTGAATGAGTGAACGAGGCGACATCTTTTTTATGGTTGAACTAGTTTTGATAATTAGATTCTCTCTTCTTTGCATCTCAGGCACGCTGCCCTATGAGCTGTGCCAGCGCTACCTTGAGGGGATCATCCTGGTGAGCGATGAGGAGATCAAGGCGGCGGTTTCCACCCTCTACACGTCTGGGCTTGTGGTGGAGCCATCAGGCTCGGCTGCCTTCGCTGCCATCGCTAACAACAAGATACCCGAGCTAGAGGGGAAGACCGTCGTGTGCATCCTCAGCGGCGGGAACATTGGCAAAGACGAGCTTGCAAATTTCCCAAACTGACAAACATTCACTGCTTTGTTTAACTAAGTCTGACAAGCTTGTGCCAACTTAGATGGACATTTTGTGTCTTTTTATTAACACATTTTTTAACACCTTTTCTGGTCTTCTAGGTTAAACACAGCAAAATATTGTCATGTGACTCTGTTAGCTGACGTATTAAATCTAATCTTTTTAAAATCCAATGCTGTCTGTTTGAATAAACACTTCACTCTCAGTTCATTCTGAGTGTGCAAATGTGCTGAGGAAAAGCTGAGATCCATATTTAGAAAAGCTAAGTGGAACCTTTCAAAATAAAAGTAAACGTCCAATAAGGAAGATTACAATTTCCATACGTTCAGGATTTTCTCTGCACAAGTCTGAATTGAAAAACAATTCAGGTTATTAAAAAGAACAAACCAGTCAAGAACACATTTCTGTCAAAAGCTACATTCAAATGTTTTACACAACCTTACACAACATTTGATATTCTTGTCCTGTAGGGTGATTTGAAATTTGGCTTTGATTGATTTCTTATTGATTCTGTGTTACTGACAACATGCATTGCACTGACAACGTAATACAACTGAGGAGCAGACGACTCACAATTAATTGAGTCAACTCGCACTCCATGTGATGCATAAACTCTTTCAACATCTGTCTAACGTGGATAAAATAAATGGAAGCAATAGCAATGACGGATCAATTCAAATGTAAAACAAATTTTATTCCTCAGATGGACAAAATGTGACATTATTGTTGACATTAAATTAGGTTTACATGGAAGCGCAGGAAAGGCAATGTTTGCTGTTTTGGACTTTAGAATGTGGTGGAATATGATAAACAACAGAAACCGTATTGTGAACATGAAACAACATCTCATGAGAATAAATATTTTGGTTGCAGCTACAGGACGTCCTTGATGGCCATTCTGCACACGACTGCATCCAGCAGAGTTCCACACTTCTCCTCTTGAGGAGTGACTTTGTACAGCTGAAATGGAGACAAAAGGGTTGATTATTGACAATTGACAATATGTCAACTAATACGTCACTACTTGGAAATATATAACAGACTGTATGTTTCACTTCGTCCATGAATCGGTACGACGTCACAGTGACATCACTGCACACACACACACAGATGTATCTCGCTAATATTGAATGAAACACATTCAACATTAATTACACATTACAGCAAATGTGGACAACCTTTCTGATCTTTTCAAGGTCTGATAGCGAGGAGAGTTCTTCCGCTGGAATCTGCCGTCCGTCCACCTTGGATGTGATCTCTGCCAGATGCTGTGACTCATGTTTGCTGTTAACCAGGACGACCAGGACCGAGCTGTTGCCGTCTGAGATCCCAAACCTTTTGAAGGCCTCAGAGATCTGTTTATGACAAATAATAATCAGGTCAAAAGGGAAAATTTGCATTTATTTACAGAATGTAAACTTGAACATTAGATATTACATTTTGTTGGCATATATGAGTCTATTGTTGTTACAGAGGGGACTTAGAAGATCTCTGTTTAAAACCCATCAACAAATAAATGGAAGATTCAGTGCTTGAGGCATAACTCCTGGTGATCATGCTTTCTACAGTTCACAAAGTGGTTGAAAAACTGAGTCAGCTTCAATTAAAAAAAAAGCAGAAAAGAATTTCCTGTTAGTAACAAACACTTCTTTTCCCGTAAAATAATTATTTTTTCAAACAAAATGAAGAAAATGGATGTTGATCCCAGTTAGGACATAATATGTGTGTATGCACACTGCAATCAAATACATGATTAAGAAAAGGTTACTTACATTATTAGTAGGTGACAGGTTGAAGATTATTTCTGAATTTAGACTTCTGGTCTTCATTTTTTCGATTTTCTGTAAGTGAACAGCCTTATTGGCAGCTATGAGCACTTGGAAAGGACTCACAAGCTGTAACGTTAAATGACAAGAAAGTTGGATTATGAACAAAATACATAACTTTACTGATATTTACTTTGAACAGTGAATAAAGACATTATTAGTCCTGTTCTGTTGAAGTGCCTCCTTCCCCGTCAGAACCTTACTCATGTCAAATCACAGTCAGGCTTCCTGTATTACATGTTTGTCAATAGTGTGAAGTAAAAATAATCACATGTCTAATCTCGGAGTGTATTACCTCCTATCCTAGTGTGCATGACTGGTTGAATAAAGTGTGTACTGGGTTGTACTGGAACTTAGCTCCTGGACTATAAGTGGTGGCTGGTAGATTAACTCCTGGGTAAACATTACTTGTAAAGCTGATTTTATGTATTTAAATAAACTTGCCCTTTACCTCCTGGACTGTCATTTCGTTAGGTTAGTTATGACTGTGGGTTTTACAGTTAGCTACAAACAACACACACAGGAAATCTCACCATCGTTGGGTTGATCAAGGCGCCGTTTATTTTACCCTCCATCGCACTTTGCCTCAACTCGGCGGCATTTTTGACGTCTTTGAATAGCATTAGAGTCACGCTGTGGTCGGGGAAAAGTTCCAGCTCCTGTGTTAAATGCATGTCGAACAATATTCACAAAATATGACAAAATTACAAGTAAATTAAGTGCGGCATTGGCACGTGAATGTGTGCATCGAGGGAACAATAACACAGTGACACTGGTGGGTTGAGCGGATATCCTCGTTGTGGAAACATTTCCATAAAAACTAAAGAAAATAAATATGTTAACTGTTAAATTAAATCTCATTGCAACGATTACTGCTAGTTATGTCGGCATTTGCTTGCCACAAAACTGATGGTTAACTATCTAACACATCTCAGGAACTTAGTGTATTGCAGGTGTTTCCGTATCGAGCGTGTTTCGGAAGCGGACCACTAGCTGTCAAAAACACAACGCTTCCGTTTCTCATAGTGAACAGAGATTTGACAGTTTCCTCCTGAATTGAACCTGCAAACTAATTTTAAATTTGCGTAATGACGCGTTATGCAGCATAAACACCTCTTTAACAGTTAGCTTCCTGCTGCGTTGACTTTTACATCTGATTCCGTCAGCAAACATGGAGAATTTTGAAGGCTACATCTTCACTGCTCTCTGCAGCACGAACTTTTTGATATCCTGCCTGCTGTTCTCCAGAATCACCAGGGAGCAAAGGGAGCCGTACATGGACGAGCTTTTTCATGTCCCGCAAGCTCAAAAGTACTGCCATGGAAAATTCAACGAGGTATAGTGTTTCTCTGAAGAAATTGAAGCGTCAGTCGTGTTGTTGTTGAGCGGATTAACGTTAGCTAGCGGAGCTTTGTATATGAAAGCAACAGGGCAGCTTGTTGAGCCGTTAATCTCCATACATAGTGGAGCATTAGCGGTTATATGCCCATACGTACTGTACTTTTACCTTTAATACGGATTATAGGAGAGTGAAGTTTGAAAGGATTAAGGCCTTTTTTTTCTTTTTTTTTTAGTCAAAGCGGCCTCATGTCGTAAATATGTTCATCTGTCGTGGCTCAGGCGGGTCGAGCACGTGCATTTGTTTTGGATGCGAATGGAAGAAGAAGAAGAAGTTTGCAGGAAGTAACTTTAGACACATTAGGTTTCTTATTTTGTAACTACTTAAAATGAGCAATTTGACCATTGTTTAACGTTCCTGTTGTGGCTTGTAAATGTTGTTTAAGTGACGTTAGCAGGAAAACTTTTTTTTATGCTAAATATTAACTAGTTGTTGACATACTGCAAGTTGACCGAGCCTTCTTGTTTGGTCAGGGCTTTAAAACTACAAACACACAGTTTGCAACACAGGTCCCGAGCAAATATAACCGTGAAGATGTCACCATGACAGCTACAAAGTTATTTCTTGGGTATTATCCAACTTTATTTACAAGCTGTAGAATTTGTGAAATGCCCTTTTTTGACATGGTATTGGTCCTTGCACAGTGGGACCCTATGATCACCACGCTTCCAGGCCTTTACCTCGCCTCGGTGGGAGTCATCAAGCCCGTGGTGTGGCTCGCCAACCTGACAGGAGAGGTGGTGTGTTCCACCGCCATGCTGCGCTTCATCAACCTGCTCTTCAACTGCGGCAATCTATACCTGCTCTATCTGCTCATCTGCAAACTTCACCTCAGGGAGAAGGTAAGACTCTGTGATTGAGAGAATTTGCATGACAGGGGAGCAGCAGATCTAAATTTAACTGTTTCCACCTATCTTCTCTTCCAGACACGAACAACTTCACGCCGGGTCCTGTCAGCGCTGTCTCTGTCCACCTTCCCTGTGCTCTATTTCTTCAACTTCCTCTACTATACAGATGCTGGGTCTACCTTCTTCATCCTCTTCACCTACCTCATGACGTTGTACGGCTGTCACAAGGCTTCAGCGTTCCTCGGTGTCTGCTCCATTCTCTTCCGTCAGACCAACATCATCTGGGTGGCGTTCTGTGCAGGCACTCTAGTGGCCGCCAAGATGGATGAGGCCTGGAGGTCGGAGCACACGAAAAAGACGGATGATAAGTCTCCTACTTCCCAGGTCCCTCTGTCTTTCAGCGGAGCAAAGAAAGTGCTGCTTTTCACCCTGGGGTTTCTCACCTCAGCTTGTCATGTGAAGGCGGTGCTGCTGGTGGCTTGGCCCTACGCAGTGGTTGCCGTGGGTTTCCTTGCATTCGTGATGCTGAATGACGGGATAGTGGTGGGTGACAGGACGAGCCACGAGGCCTGCCTCAACTTCCCTCAGCTATTTTATTTCTTCTCCTTCTCTCTCTTCTTCTCTTTCCCCGTCTCTCTTTGTTACCAGCGCATCCTTCGCTTCCTGCAGGCTTTGAAAAAACAGCCTTTTTTCTTCCTGTTCCTTACCGCCGTCTGCTTGCTCCTGGTGTGGAAGTTCACCTTCGTCCACAAGTACCTCCTGGCAGACAACCGCCACTTCCCCTTCTATGTGTGGAATAGGCTTTTCCAGAGGCACGACCTGGTGCGCTTCCTCCTCGTCCCCGCGTACGTGTTTGCCGGGTGGAACTTCCTGGACTCCTTCAAGTCGCGCTCGCTCTTCTGGAGCTTGGCGTTCTTGGCGTGCCTCCTGGCCGCCACGGTCCCCCAGAAGCTCCTTGAGTTCAGGTACTTCATCATTCCGTACCTGATGTACCGTCTTCACATGCCCCTCCCGTCCCTTCCCAGACTCATCGAGGAGTTCCTCCTGTACACGGCAATAAACGCCGTCACAATATACATCTTCATCAGTAAGACCTTTCACTGGCCGGACAACACAGCCACACAGAGGTTCATGTGGTGAGCAGGGGAGGAGACCAAGGAACTGATGCTGGTATCTCATATCAGAAAGACTCCTGTTGTTATTTAACAATCATCCCAGTGATACTTGACAGAAAACGACAGTATGCGACATCTCAGAAATCAAGGTGAAGCTCTTCGTCCTGGCTCGTATTCAGTATCAGCTGAACATAGTTTCTATGGGGAATTAAGTTTTCTAGGTTTCACATGACGGACCAGAACATGAAACCATTCATAATTACATGAAATTGATTGTTTTGATAACTACAGTTTGTTTCTATTAAGAACAAATGATGTAATATCAGGATTATGTTTACTACTGGTTTGAATCTTAAAGCATTGTTTGCTATGAACTTCCTGTATATAAAAGGTCTGTCTGCTGTACATGTCTACTTTAGTTTTACTGTTGATTCTCCTCAAGTTGGGAAAATAATCCTTGAATTTCGACATGTTCTCTAGGAGCTGAGGAATTCACTGATGATGTGATAACTTCTGTTTGGTCCTGTGAATGTAAATATGACTTGTTAGTCTTTCTTAGGAGAAATAAGTGCTGACCTGAGCTGTCAATATGATTTAAAGAGACCAAATATGACAAAGCCATATTGTAAACAAACATTTTTTACTGTATGGGATGTTTTCGGGAGATTTTTGACCCGTCACAAACACATATGAAGTTCTTGACCAAACTGTAAAGATCCACCGGTACACAAATGTATCATGTAGTTGTTTTGTACCTTAATTGTGGTAGATGAACTTCAATCTTTCCCCTTTCCGCAATTATTTGTGCCTGATTTTTGTGTGTGTGTGTTATCTTCCTATGTATAAGATATCCGATAAGATAACCTTTTCATCACGTGTGAATCACCTGACATGTTGTGCTTGTATCCTCTTCAGCTCTTTGGATTTTCAGGTTCAAACGAGGCGATGAAACTCAGTCGTCATGTGACTCTGCGATTCTATCAAACAGTCTATTCATCTATTCCATCAAAGAGTCCCTGTTGCTTGTCTTTTAGTGTGTTATTGTAAATGTGTTAACTTGTGCTTATGTTCCTTAGTTTTTCTTTGTATTGTCCATCCGGCTGTAGGCTGCTCCCACGTTGATGCAGACTTAATAATAAAAGGATTCCATGCACCATCAGGTCTCCGGTGGAGTTGATTTATGGAGCTCATTCAACAAATATATACCATTTAAATGTTTGCATGAGACTTGAGTATTGGGACAAATGTTGTAGTATAGGGTGTATTTACTTTATTGTTGTAAGATACTTCTTTCAGTGGAGTTTCGTGTTCTGGGTGACCTAAACAGATTAAGCCACTAGGAGGCGCTGTGAGACCTGTCCTCATGAGCAGAACATGAATATGAAGAACCACTCCAGATATACATGTCTAGAAAACTGTATCATCTCAGAAATACTGAAAAACAATCAGATATATTATGCTAAATACAGTTTTGTTTATTCTTCATATGCTTCAACACTAAACAGCAGTTAATTCAAATTAATTTAAAACAGCAAAGCAAAAAAAAAACAATCTGATCTGCAAAATTCACGATGTCAGTAAAAGCAGTTCAATCCTGTATTCATAGTTATTGAGTTTCTTCAATGTAAGTGAAAGAAAAAAGAAGTGCCCTCTGTTTAACAGATATCATTGATATACTGTAATCACATGGAACCTCATGGGGCCGGTTCACTGAAGAGACTTTAATGACCTCTAATGAGGACGCTTGTACAAATGTTGATCACGGTGCTCAGCCACTCTGCTGACGGTGTTTCCTTTGCAGTGTTCTACGTGGGGACTTTGTCTTCCCTCTTTTCACAGTCTCATTGAGTTTAACTTTGAGCGATGATAAAACGACATATTAGTCTGAACTCCAGCGGCTGACACCTCCATTATTCTTCGCTTTGTTTTTTTTCTCCGTATGGAGCAGCAGAGCATTCAAAACGTATTACTGTAGCACATTTTAATACATTATTGAATAGAAAATAAATGAACATGAAAGTAAATTGACCTGAGAACGATGTAAAACAAAAGTAAAATTTGGAGTACAATAAAAGTCAGAGTTTCAGGCTCCACTTGAATCAAACGGTAAAGTGAAGAAGTGGGTCGTCATCAGGGACTAACAGTTCTCTAAAGTGTGAGCAGTTCTTATATGAAATTGTAAGCTGTTACGGGGATTAGGAGCAGCCGCTGCAAAGGCTGCAAAGGCTCCATCGCCCCCATTTTTCAACAGAACATCCAAGATCATCCGATTGGCTGACTTCAGTGCTCCAACCGGGGTATGATGATGGTGGCAGGTGTTACTTCTTCATGGTTTTGTTAACAGACACTTCTTGTACATTCTGCAGAGGCTGGAAAGACGACGGCTCTACTCTCTCTAGCTCTACACTCTCTAACCTTGAGGGAATAAATGCATGAATAACTTTACGTTCTTTACTTTGCATATATAAAAGTGGGTGGGGCCAAAGATGGTGCCTTGAGGGACTCCATAAGTAAGTGGTAGTTTCAGGATATAAGAAATAATAGACATCTTGCCCTTATAGCAGCTGTGTCCTCCACTTTGTTAACACACTTATCGTTGGTTTGGTGTGTTTGCAGTTAAATGCTGAGTACATTGAGTTCAGTGTTTTTAGCATTAAAAACCAGACGCCTGCTGCCGCTGGAAACAAGGTGGCTGAGAGCTGTGAGACGAGGTTACAATGGGTTTATTTATACGAGTGATACCTCTCACATAACACATCGTATGACTGTCATGTCATGTAATCATCTAATTATAAATAAAGGCAGATATATTGTTGCCTTGTTCAGACCACAGATGTGGATGTGTCACCACCAAATGATCCACAGATAGAAGAGATTATTTTATCTACATTTAATTTAACCAAAAATAAGATGTGACTTTCTGAACTGTCAAATTTGCAGTGTGCGTTTGTGTATCTGTTACTGGCTAAAGTATCGGAGTGAATGCTCCTTAAAATCCCACCATATAAGTGGGTCAGCGGGGGGCTGTAGGCGGCTCCCCCAGGTGCTAACAGCACAGTCCAGCCACCAGCCAAAAACACAGAAAGCAAAAATTTGAATAATGAGTCATTTTTCACTTTATTCACAGAATACAACATCACATCAAACACATTATTCTGCACATAAATACACCGTTTTATACTGATTCTGCATATCTGTTTCAGAATGAAACATTAAATAAAAAACTGTTTATGTGCGAGGGTTCAGGCTCGATGTCCAGCTGGGGAACATGTGTGTGGAGTCAGTAGAACAACAGTTATATCATCGCTGTTGCATGTTTCTGTCTCTCCTCCAACTCTGTCGCTGTACATCAGTCAGCCTCCCACGCACACGTCCACATGTTAACACGAGGGTCCACTTGCCTCCTCAAACTATTGACATTGTTTGTTTTCACGTTGTCTCTGCACCATGTTGTCTTGACACCAACCACAAGCTCATCAATGTGTTGCCATGACACCCTGTCTGATACGGACCTACATTTTGGTACCTGAACAACAACATTCGTGCGCCTCAACCTGATGAAGTTTCGTTTCATGAAAGTTGTAGATAGTTGCTGATGGGCGGCGGAGGAGTGGGTGGTCCTCTGATTAAAAACATGGCTGTCAAGGCAGATGTATGATGGTAACAAGATGGTTGGGTGTGAATATTAACATATGCACTGTGAAACTGCACCCCCACTGAACACGAGGCGCTTGACGCCCTCGTGTCAACGGATCCACTCTCACATGCACGAGCAGGCGAACGCTCGGACGACTTCGTGTGTGGCTGGATAGGCGAACAAATATTCTGCAGGTGCATCCTCATTTCAACGGCCACCCTCAATGACCTATTGCCCCCCCCGCTCACACACTCCAGAGGCATCCAGACGAACACACATGTATAATACAGCGCGAGGCAAAGGAGGAAACACACACATGCACGCACACTTACACATAATTGGAGCCTCACAGAAACGCTTAGCTGCGATGCATAATACATGGAGCCGGGTTAGGGAGAACAAGTGGCCTCACACGTCTGGCTGATGGAGACACAGGCAAGGTGTGTATAAAACATTAGTCAGCAGAACAGCTAAGTTGGTCCTTTGTTTCACCTGCTGTTTGTCAACTGATGAAGAAGCACGGTTGGTTTTGTGTATATTTGGATCGATCTCATAGAAGCGAAGCCACTTCCCCGCATCCTCACGACGAAAGCCACTCACTTAACAAGAGCTCTTACAACAACACTTCCCTCCCTGATTATGCCATCATCTTGAGACGATAAGCTTTGTTTTCGCTCACGCTCATTGCTCAATTATCCGATTGTGTAATTACGATTTCAAAAAGCAAACGATTGATGTATTCTGACAGTAAACGGCTTTGTGTGAGAGCGCGGCCTAATGAAGCAGGCGATGGATGGCTGCTACGTGGGGATGAAACCTTGAACAGATTAGACGGCATAGATTGCTGGGGAGTATTCAAACAGTATATGGATGCACAAGGCGTCGAGATGCATTGAAGAACAGTTAAAGATGAACTCACTTTCACACACTCATATCAGGGAGAATCCAAGCTGCTGCGTGTGGGCCTGGAGATCATGTATTGTCTTGTGCTTAAATCCCCTTTAACAGTACATATAGAACCCAGAATCCCGGAGCCTGAACACACCAGCTGTAAAATAAAGAAACACCCAACATGTTCTATTTATAGGAGGATGGTGGGAGCTCAGCGTGCACAGAAACATGTGTTTTGTTTTTATTAACGGCACTCAGTAATTATGCAGCCTGCATATTTTCCTTTCAGTTTTTTGGCTTGCTGTCTGTGGAGGTTTGACAACACTGTGTGGGAAGAGAGAGAGAGAGATGGGAAAAGGAATCCTGATACACAAAGTCCCGCCGCCACCGCCCTCGGATTTAAAACAGACACTCATACAGTGTTGCACCAAGAGTTTTCTTCTTTTTGTTAATGTCTGGGGGAATATTCAAATGAGCTCCAACGTGCTGGCAGGTTGCTAAGCGACAGAGTGTGTCAGGAAGTGACAGGCGAACATAATTACGACCCTGGTTGACAGACAAGGACCACAGTGTTCATTAGACTTCCTGGAGCATTAAGACATCAGGTCTTTTTTAAGGAACAAAAAGCTCACACGATCCTTTTGTCTCCACTAATTGCCACACAATCATTTGATGAGTGAGTATTTAAACAATTAAGGAGCAAAGGAGTCGTTTCATGCACAGGAATGACGCACCTCCATACGTGTGTGTACATCACTGCAAGTGTTGCAAAGGTACATGGAAATATTTCCACTTCAGGATTCGTCCTGCGTGCTGCTCGTTTGTCAGTTTCGCCTGCTTTGAATTTATCGCCTTGTTGTACTTCTTAATTAGCAGTCTTAGTCCTCAGTTGTGTGTGTGTGTGTGTGTGTGTGTGTGTGTTTCTGCTCATGTTGTGTTTATGTACATTAGTCACGGTTTGATTCTCTCTGTCTCTCTTTGCTGGCATCACACTCCACGTTGATTGACAGTGATATTAGCACCTTTCTCTCACTCTGCTTCTCTTCCCCTCAATCAATCCATCCATCTCCTCCTCCTTGGCCTCAGGGGATGCTGGGAAAATAAAGCTATTTATAGTCACCTGAGGCATGCACGAGGCTCCCCCTTTGTGTGGGGGGAAAAATGAAACAATTACCTTTTCACATCCACCCCAGAGAGAACATACATATATATACATCTGGCTCTCCCTTGTCTTTTGAATTACAATTATTCATTTGATACATGTTTGTAACTTTAACAATACATGGAAGATAAGTATTTCAGTACATCATCTATACTGGACTTTATCCAATTCCTTCCCTAAAATAGGCCCTTAGGCTGTGTGGCACTATATATTTGAGGATACCCCCCCCCCCCCACACACACACACACACACACAGCCCAATTAATGTCCTAGACACGCAAACATGCACCACTGTCTGAGATAATCATTAGCAAATGTAATCACAGTCGTAACTAACATACTTCTAATCAATCAATCAGCAATCACAAAGTTAATGAGCTCTACATTCAACTCAGAGACCTGATGATGCTCACATTCAAAGTAGGAAGACTCTGAGCATCAGGCAATTTCTATTATTTTTTTTACATAGTTTAATGATAAGTATTAATGCACAGTAAGTGTATTGATGTTAAACTGTGGATGTGGAGTTAACATGCTGGTGTGTTTCTAAATGTTCTATAAGTTAACAGGAGGACAGATTTCCCAGCAGACACCAGGGCCGCAACAAACAGGGGATATCTGAGTCTGGTGGTCCGGTGGTTTGATGGATGACGGTTATTTACAACCTTCACTTTGGACGCAGCCTCCCTGTCAAAGACACTCGCACAATAATCCCTCTTTGCATCATTCTACTTCACTGTACTACTATAATAAACAGCCGTGTCATGTCCTCCCCTCGTCGCTGTCCTACCACAAGCAGAGACGCTCTAATTTCAGCTGTAAATCTCCCTTCAGTCAAGCCATCCTCAATTTCAGGCTTCATTTTTTTTAGCGTTGCAAATGTGGAGCCAACTGGGAGAATTCGTTTTGCAAATATATGCAAATACGGATTCTGTAATAAGGCAAACTCATCAGGAAGTTTTGTCCGCCGCCTCAATTTATGAGTCCATTTATAAGGGAGAAAATGTGATGGTCCACTAATTGACATCTATCTAATATACACAAGAGGCCTGATGGTGATTGATTGAGGGGCCCTTTGCAGGAAGCAGGACACTGGATGCATACAGATCCATCGCATCTGTCCATGTCAGCATCAGGCAGTTGGACTTACTGGGGACAAACTGTGTAATTCACCATTATAACATCATGTGTAAGGGAGCTCGTCAACAAAAAGATAATTGGCAGCAATCCGTATGTTCTTGTCTCTCCATCATATAGACGTCTGCGGCAGCGAGTCAACAATCGGGATGAGAATGAGCATCACGTCTTTGTTGTCAGGCTACAAACAGATGAGCAGCGAGTGGGAGGTGATTGTGATCTCAACTCATCAGGCTGGTGGAGACTAATGCAGCGGCCGCGTATGCAGCGGCGTATATGGACGGATGCGACGGTGCATGAAAGAGAATGTGTTCATTATATACGGAGCTGACAGCAGAGAGGCTGCTGCAGGGGATGTTGGCATGTGTCTTTCCATGACAGCCAGCGTGTTCAGAGGCAATGAGCCAGGAAAAGTTGCAGTTGGTTGGACTTTCATGTGCAGCGACCAGCTCGGTTCTCCAAACTTTTACTTTGACTTTCCGGTGTGACCTTCAGGTTCATGCTTTCAAATCAAAGATGAGAACAAACTGCATGCCCATCCACATCTCATCAGGACAGTGATTATTCCCCAAAATGTGTAACTTCTCCTTCAGATGTTTGGGTAAACGACGATGAAGCTCTCTAAGCGAGCAGCAGTCGTCCTCGGCACCTCGGCATCGTGACGATTGAAAATCAGGAATCTCACCAGCCGTCAAAAAACCCGCTGAGTTACTGAGAGCTGATGAAGAACGATATCAACCCCCGGCAGATAAATAGGACCTATTTTGGGGTGTTTCTGTATCACAGGGCCTTTGCACTAATTGCCTCTTGAAACAGGTGCCAATTATTTTCAGAGATGAAAACGGAGAAAACATCTTCAGTTTGACGATTTAGGGAACAATTAGACTCTTAGACTTCAGTGGATGATAAATCAGGAAGACGTGCCACCTTTGAGATCAATATCTATACAATATAATATATAGTTTTCCTTCTTTTGATGGTCTTGCACTGCTATCATCATGTCAGACTGGACAAACCAGATGGGAAAGAATGTAAAAAGAAAATAAGAGTTGAGACAAGAAGAAAGACTCCAGTTAATATGAATATTTATTCAAAAACCCATAGTTTGATGCAGAAATAGTCATCTATTATACGTATTATCAGACAATCAGTACTTCAGCCATGCTTTATCTGATTAATCATGGTTTCCAAAAAAAGTACAAGATCTTTTTTTTATTCTTTTTTTTTAATCCTTCATTAAACTTGTGCAAAGACAAAAAAAAACAAACACTAGAAAGCAATAGAAACACTTGCACAAAGTAGATACCGATTAACTCCCTAAACAAATAATCAATTCATTATTCAGAAGAAGGCGTCACACAATTTCCAAGAAAATCAGTGAGAGATTTAAGGCCATTTTTGTACAGTTAATGTTCATATAGATGTTTTTTTTATATATATTTCAAAACACCCAGTTTTCAACAAAAGGAACTGGTGCATCCTTTGTAAAACTGTACATGCAAACATAGTGCACATTTTCAAGAAGATATGATGAGCATACAATATATTATTTGGATAGCTTTTAGTAAACAAAGATCTTATGTGTGTCGACACCTCACGTTGTCTGTAAAAAGACGTTTAGAAACACACAAACACGCGCGTGCGCACGCACACACACACACATACGGTCGATCTAGTTCAATCACATTCGTCCACACACGCGCACACACACACACACACGTGACTTCATGTGGCTCTGAGAAGCACTCTCATTACGAAGTAGATAATAATTGTTCACCCAAAGCAGACGACACATGAACAACTGGCAGCAATGGTTCCCTCAATTAATGTGTGTATGGAAGCACGTAAAGGCCCAAAAACTTTTCTATGCAACTGAATCACATTGGAACTGAATGAATGTAGAGAATAAAACACCACTTATATTAAAGTACTGGAATATTTTTACTTCATGAACCCACCACTTTGAGATTTGCGGTTTCCAAACCCGCAAATGTAGAAGAACACAAGGTGACATTTGATAATAAAATAACGAATCGAATCCGAGCAACTAAAATACATCATCGGTCGAGTCGGGCGCTGGAAGTCTTCGGATGTGAACTGGTTAATAGGTCCGGCTGTATTGGTGCTCAGCATGAGTGTAAAATACTTCGGAGGGGAGTTCGTGGAAAGAAAAGAAACTGAACTTGAGAAAAGCAAGCAGATGAAAAACACAGCGGGTTAAAGTTTGCTACGAATGTGTGGTGGCAGAAGTGTAAACATCCCTTCAACCCTTCAGTAGCTGGCACACATTCACTTCCTACAGGGCAAAATAAAACTAGCTGGATGTTCCCCCGTAGCTGAATTATATCAAGTGAAACCACTATAATCTGATATATGAAGTACTATGGATGGTGAACCTAAATATATTTGTAGAACAAAGACATTCAGGTAACAGAATCACAATACTTAATGTAAATGAACTGTTATATATTAATCAGCTGCAATATAAAGAAACGCTTGTCACATCGGGTTCTGGCCACATGGAACAAAAATATAGTTGTAAGAGTACTTCAGAGTGTTGGTACTACAAAAATACTGTTCAGATTTGACATCAACACAATGACAGAATATTCTTTTTACAATTTTTCCGTTCTCAAAACGTTTCATCTCCTGTTTTGACCTCTAGTTCATTTCGTTTCGCGCACACATACACGCGGAAACACGTCACGAGGACACGCTTTCATCTTCATCCTCATTCACGACAACTCGCACTCGTCGCTGAGAAAGTCAATCGCACACGTTATCCTTCATCGGCACACACACACACACACGTACACCTCCTATGAAGAAACAAATAGAATCCACACCAAAAGCACAAGGTGCAATTAAAAAGACACACCAGAAGATAAACTGGAATCCAAAGCCAACGTAGGGAAAGTGTGTTTTTCACTGCATTTTTGACCACTGGGCTCTTTAAGCTCAAACAGTATTTAGTTTGAGAGCAGCTGCTTGTCGTATTGAACATGGAAAGGGATGAAGTGTTAGACGACACAAGGAGACAAAACCCCTGGGCACGTGGGCATCCTACTGCCAAGGCAATTAGGCAGAAAAGAGAGAGAGAGAGAGAGAGAGAGAGAGAGAGAGAGAGAGAGAGAGAGAGAGAGAGAGAGAGAGAGAGGGAGGGTTGCGTATGAACAGCATGTGTTTGTCGGTGTCTCCCGGGGAGGAGAAGCCCATTGTCGATGAGCTTCCTATTGTTCCTATATATACTGGGGGACTGAGAATAGCCTCTTTGCACTGTTACTTTGTTGGACGTGATCATAAAGAAAAGTGGTTAAATAAGGGTTGTTGTGTCTCAGCGTGTGCACATGCCTGCCGTATGTAACCCTATCCCTCTGGGATAAAGCGCTCCAGAAAACATTTGTGCTGTGGGGTTGAGGAAGCTGCCACTATAAAAAGGCTTTGACAAGATGAGCCGGGCAGCTGCAGAGCGAAATATATACAGTACAGTGGAAGGATCATTACAGCGGGGGTTAACGAAGAGCACCGATCGAAGGCTCTGACAGCAGCGAACAACCTTAACCACCATCAGAACCTGGGCAGGGTTTACAACACACTGATGGAACCGTGGGACCACTGAACCTCAGCTCCAGTTGGTTCAGTTCA
>CAAKHC010013122.1:0-12552 GCA_901007825.1 Macroramphosus scolopax
ACTGTTGTTTGTTGTCATTTATTTTAAGCAGTGCCTTAGTATTAAGGATTAGTATTTGCTCTTTATAGAAGCCATTTCATGTAAACCGTCAGATTTACTTTCACAGATTTTATCAGCAAATATTATGTACAGTATTGTTCTTATGGCAAGTCGTTATGTAGAACATCAAGGTTGAAGTGAAACTGTGGATATGGCTGGCGGGATGAGTTGCTAACAGACGTTGACATCTTGTGTCTGTTGCATCTGACGGCAAACCTCTTCTTATCACGCTGCCTTGAAAATACTAAGAGGCAGGACTCTTGTAGCTGGGAGTGTCATCATTGCAAACCCGCCATTATACTATGGTTTCATGTCCATTACACACCAGTCTAAGAATCACAGTGACTGGAACAAGGTGCTAAGTTGTCATCCTGAAATGTTGAATATGCTTTAAGACATGTTTTGTTTTGTTACATCAGTTTGTCTGTTGTGTGTGTGTGTGTGCGTGTGTGTGTGTAAATTAAAAGACACTAGCTGAAAGATGAAACATGCCAAAAGAACTTGTTTTGCACAGCTTTACAATACTTGTGTTGTTTTCTGTGAGTGAGTAGAGGCAAATAAATCTTATTTTGAGTGTATTCAATCATTTCATGTGTTTTCGATTATGTGATGTTATTTGAAATAAAAATATTAAAGCTTTCTGTCTGTTCATGTCGTTAGTTGTTAATGTCAGGTTGTGATTGAATATATGATGCATTTACTCCACTATGGACACATCTTACAATGCCATCCTTTTATATATGGGTGATTACAAAAATCAACATATTCTGGACATTAATGATCCCTCAAAGATGAAGCTGTCAGGTTTGGTCAACTCACGACTACCATGACATAAACATCCATTAAAGTTTAGCATTCTTACAGTTAGCATACTAATGTGCTAACAAGAAAATAAGGAGCAGGGATATTGTATCCTGTGACCTCTGAGATTTATCTTGCAATCCCTTGTGGAGATCCTGTCCCTCAACTTTTACGTAGAAAAACCTTTCTAAAAGCACATTCACAAACATTACACACATCAAGAATATGTACTGTTCAAAAAGACACCTGACTGCATTTTCAATAACAGATAATATATATTTATCAGTATACAGTCCATTGAGTCTGCCCTTAGTGTGACTGACATTCGTCTCACTTTCCTCAACTATGTAGATGTTCTATTGAGGTAGCAGCCAATGTTCTGTTGAGGTGGCAGCCATGTGTTTCCACTGTGAACGTGATATGACCATGACCTTCTTCTGCAAATAACTGAGAGGTCAAGTGGAAGATACTGGAGAATATACATTTCATCCATTTTGTCAATAGAGTTTCATCACCCAAAACACATCCCTGTGGGATATTTTCCTTCTTGTATTTGCCAAAGCTGGCGCTGTTTACCTGTCTACTGCCCTCTACTGCTGCCATGGGAGAGGGATGACCGGCCCAGTGGGAGTTGTGGATGAATACCAAAGGTGGCAAAAATACCATCTGTGATGTTATGTTATTTATTGAATGGGTGTCATGAAATGTATGTTACAAAAAGAAAGTAAACAAGAGCAAGAATGAGGGAAATCAGAATTTAAGTTAAAAACAATTATTGTAGTTTTACCCCACTCATAATTTAATGATTTAAAGGTTTGGATTGAGGAGGGGCAGAAATGTAGGGATAGGTTTGTTTTCACAATTATAGTTTTTTATACTAATTTTTATTTAGATTAGTTTCAGAAGCACAGAAACCAAACGCAGTAGCCAGGACAGGATAAAGCACGAGCAGGCAGCAGCGATGGATTAACGTCTGCTAGAGTTTCGGGGAGGTTAAATCCGGGTCCAGACGACCTGCTGCTGTCAGTCATTGACACAAGAGGGAAAGTCCACACTGGAAGACTAAGAAAATACCATAGCAGCAAAAGAATAGGGATGGAAGGAATGCAATTTGTCAACTCTTGTTTATAGGCACTATAAGAAATTCCTACCTCTGAACGTGACCTACAAACACACTGCTATCTGAGGTTTGATATGTAATGCGTGATGATTGTTAAGTATTGTCGTCATGGACAGGATGTCATGTGAGGCTAATTTAAAATAGGATTATACTTTGAGCCTTTGTACAATATGAAGTCATAACAAAATTCTGGGTCTGACCAGCTGAGTAAAGCAGCTGTCAGACAATCCTAGGGCTTAATAACATCCGTCAGACACTCACAATTGACATCAATGCAAATATTGGCTTATCAACATTTTAAAGATACCCTTATACTACAATGCTCCAGAGCATAGACTTTATAAAAGAAGTGGAAGAAATGAGTGCCTCAAACCTGCATTCTTTCTAATGGCCAGCAGGGGGCCACTCCACCTTTCCCCTCAAATCACATTTCCTTTGCCTAGCAACCATGACACCTGCAGCAGACATGGTCACATAACTAATCTACTATTTTAACCAAAATTCGAAGTTTTAACGCCCCTTGCTTCTTTAACATTTTTGCCATTAAATATTCAAGTGAGTTGAAATGTAATACTTCCACACAGTTTAATCATTGGCCATTGTTTTGTTTGGGGACATCATATTTTCTTTCAGGAACAAAAGACAATGATTTTCCACAGGCGATATGTGTGTCTGTTCCATCCATCAATTAGCCACATCTGGTTCCCTTCATTGGACAGAGGTTGGGCCCTTGAGCAGGTTCAGTAAACTTATGATACTGATAGTCGTATCATCTTGCATTGACCCAGTTGTTCTCAGATTATCTTTCAAGTGGTGGCATTCGCTTCCCCTGGAAAAGGCAAGTAGTCATGGTTTCATTTTAAATGAAAATTAAAACTGATTAATAGTATATAAGTATGAATTATTAAAACTATATATAATGCAAAATGTCTTATTTTTTTGGTATTTTTTGACATAAACATATTAACTTTTTGAAATTATATATTTCATTTTAGGTTTCCTAACCAAAGTGTGTGTTGAAGTAAACTGTTGAAGCACTTTCCGTATACTAATTCAAACATACTGTCCAGAAACAGTACAAAAGTTTAAAAAAAAGTTTATTATAATATTCATAGATCAAATTAAAATGTGTGTACTTAACTTAACAGTAACTAAATTACAATGTAGGCTATCTATATGCTGTGCAGACATTTACTTTGATTAAACTTTTCAAACATATTGTCCAAACTGTTAATACACTTTGTTTGCTAAAGGTATAATGAAAGTGGGCTATAGGTTAGTTTAGGGGAGTGACGAAGATTGAGTGTGACTGTTAACTTTGAAATGACCTGTTGAACGTCAAGTGTTGCAACTGAAAGCTGGCACTCTGAAGGTGTGAAACATTTTGGTAGTAATTGTCAGTCTTAGGAGTTGTTTACGACTAAGTAGCCTGCAGCAGCGTGCAGGCCGGTAGAGGCCAGGACAGGCCAGGCCGGGCTGCTCTCCTTCCCAACAGGCTATCTCCTATCTCCACGGTAAATGACAAGTCTATTTTGGAAAGGAGGCTGCGCCAAAATAGGCACGTCAGCTATCTGGCATCATGAGGTACCCGAGAAGAAAGAAGTCTAGTCCACCGCCCACTGTGGGATACTGGGGGATGTACCACCACCCTGAATTTACAACCATTTTAAGGATATTTGAGCACAAAGAAGACATTTCTGGTGGGATTTCTCATAAGAAATATTGGAGTGTCCATCCGGGAAATCTTCACGGCAAACTGAGGTTACAGCTCACATGATTCAACGCCGTTTTACCTGAGTGGCTGAAGACTCAAGGTGAACAAAATAACATAAAACCAAAAAGTGTGAATAGCTTTACTATCAAATATTACATGAATAACTGTACTGAAAACGTCACCTGACTTGTAGAAATGTTTAAATGTATTTTTAATTGCAGTTCGTATGGGTGAGTCAGGGAATTACTGTAAGTTAACGATACTGCCACCTGTGATTTAACGGTCGATGATTATGGTTGTTTAGCTAGCTTCAGTGAGGCTAACGATAATGCTAATTAAACTGTGAGGCTAACGATAATGCCAATTGAACACGCTTAGTTGCTCTCATTTCCGTAGTTTTACGAGCTATAAATTCGTGATTGAATTGCAATAGTTTTTTCTAAGACGTCTTCCTTAGCCTATATAGAAATATTGAAGTGTGTTTCTGAAGTGGGAGCGTTATCAAACAGCTGATGTCCCTTTCGCTTCTACAAATGGCAATGGACAGAGACAGGGTCTGACAGCTGAGGTTATTTTTGGGACCCCCAGTTCAAGCGGCAGAGGTGACAAAGCTACCAAATGTCAGTCTTTGAAAGGCACATATGTTCACTATTCGACCTTGTTACAAGGGAACTCGTATGTTGTCGTGTATTAAACTGCCTTCCTACTGAATAGGCTGCATGCAGTCAAGTGTAGTCTTTTGAAGTTACTTATGAATGTCTATTGAGCCATGACAGTGACTGGTGACTGACACTAAGCTATAAATATGACAATCTAAATTTATGCCTATTTTAATAACACAGCATATTTTTAGATTACACAGGGCAAACTGTCACATCTCAAGATAGGTTAGGTCCTTTTGAGCCGTTTATTGAATTATGTCTAGCAGGGTATAATTATGATATATATTTGGGGTGACACATCACTCCTCTGTGATCTCTAATTTACAAGTTCCCTGGAAGTTAATTAGCTATACATGCACCCAGCGACTGACACTGCTTCTCACTGGCTTATATAAACAAGAAAAGGTAAAAAAAAAAGAAAAAGAAATAAGCTGTGTGCACACGTTACAGGCTTTGTTGTGAAAATAAACATTAAAGTAATGTTTATTCAATGTGTTCTTGTAATATTCTTAAATATTATAGAATGGCCTGAAATTTCAAAACTTGATTTTTGTGTCCTGGGACCCCCCAAAAACCCTCGTGGCAGATTTGGTCCCTCCCCCCAATTTTGAGTCCTTTGAAAAGTAACTAAATTGCCTTTTGGTCAGTAGGTGATTATACTGTGAATTGATCAAAAGCTATATGGATATCTATGCTGTATATCTGCAGTTCAAATCAACTAACACAACACTGTACAAAATGTGTAACTTCTTACAATTCAGTAACCGTTTAATTTGTTTATGCTTTATTGTTCCGTGTGATTCCTCGAGCTCTTCACATTGTTTCTTAATTTTCACCTTTTCTTTTACCGTAGAAACAAACAATGGATCCCAATTTGTTTGGAGGAGTCCCCAGGTTTCTCACCCGCCCCAAGGCGTTCTCTGTGTGTGTTGGCAAGGATGCCACACTTAGCTGCACTATTGTTGGCAGCCCTACCCCACTGATCACCTGGGAAAAGGAGAAGCTGAAGCTGACATCCGGGGGGCGCTTTAAGACTGTGGAGGATGGAGATGTGTACCGTCTGACCATCTATGACTTAACACTGGATGATAGTGGCCAGTATATGTGTCGGGCCAAAAACATCGTTGGGGAAGCTTATGCTGCCGTCACCCTCAAAGTGGCCCTGCCAACAGAGATGGCATTGAGGGCCCCTGTTTTCATGGTCAAGCCTACCTCTGTGCGTGTGGGATTGGGAGTTGATGCTGTTTTCCACTGCCGTGTTGCAGCTTACCCCGAGGCCAACTTTGACTGGGAGAAGGACGGGCGCTACTTGGGGGAGACTAACCGCATCAAGTTTGTCTCTGACAGCGACAGCAGCACCTTAAGGATCCAGAGTGTACGTAACTTGGATGGCGGCACCTACACCTGCAGGGTACAGAACACTGTGGGTCGCGCACATGCTGCAGCAGCTCTTGTTGTAGATGCCCAGGATTCCCACCAACTGGCTGCAGACAAGAACACCTCCCTCCTCTCTCACCTACAAAAACGCAAAGAAGAAATGAAGAAGGACATCTCTATCTATCACACCGAAGATGGCAGCTCCTCAGTTTCCGCCTTCTCCACCGCCAACATTACAGATGGTCTGAGTTCTTTTGGTAAAGAATATGAGATGAGGTCATTTGCAATGGCAAAGCTGCCCAAGGGTGTGTTCACCCGTACCTGCACAGTGACTGAGGGCAAACATGCCAAGCTCAGCTGCTTTGTGACGGGTCACCCCAAACCCCACATTACTTGGAGGAAGGATGGGTCAAACATCAGCGAAGGCCGGAGGCAAGTCATATATGAGGACCACGCAGAGAATTTCATCCTGAAGATACTGTACTGCAAGCAAAGCGATAACGGTCTCTACACCTGCAATGCTACCAATATGGCTGGGCAGACCTACAGTGCTGTGTTGGTAACAGTCAAGGGTAAGCCTTTTTTTAAAATAGACTCTTGTGGCAATGCTATGTGGAATGGTTTTTAACGCATAAAATGCATAATTTGCTAAAACATATTACTCTATATAGACTGGTACTGAGATCACGAGCATTTTACAAACATGCACAGGAATGACAGATTATGGCGGGTGACCCCTTTTAAATGGATCGCAAACATATAGTGTTGGTGTCCTAATGACCTAAAACAGATGGACACTGTCATAATCCAGCAAACATTACTCAAACAGGAGTAAAACATGCATTTGCTTGATGTTGAACTGTTTTCAGCTGATGAATATTTACGGCCTCTTATCGGCATATGTGAGGGTAACTGAAAAATTAACAACTGTGCTTGTAAATTTGCTTTAGAGTCATTTAAATGACTAAATATGTGTGGCTTTTCACAACATGTTTGAATTCTGGCTCGTCCTCGGGGAGGAAGGTGTAGCATTGCATCTATTTTCTGCTGGTGATGAGAAGTTCACAGTTGCTCAGATGGTCTCTCACTTACTGGAGCACATTGCCACTGCAGCCGCTGTGAATTCTCTGTGGGGGATATTGGCCAAAGTATGAAACTTCTGAGCGTCAATAGTCCACCGACTCACCCTGTCACTGTTGTCACAAGGAGAAGGATATTTCCAAGGTTGTCCAATGCTAGTTAGCTGGATTTAAGTGAAAATTTTCAGTCATATGAAAGCTACGAGCCCAAATATTATTTGGGCTCGTAGCTTTCATATGACTGTTTTCTAGTTTTGCAATCACGTACAGAATTGAATGGAAAGAAAATACAGTAAAACAAGGAGAAATTCTAAAAACAATTGCAGTTTTAACAATTCACATTTGCCTGTTAATTTTAACAAAACAGACAAAAACATTCTACACAAATTTACACTGGATTGATTTACAACCCATTAACTTAATATGAAATTGTAGGTCCTCGGAAGACAGTCAGTTATATTACTGGATATGTAATCTAGCAAAATAAATCACTTTTAATGGTGAATGATATTATAGTCTATAGTGTTATATAGTCTGCAGGGTAATTTATTGTATACTGTATCTCACATACTTTGATTTTGTCGTACATAGTTGTTTTTTCTATGTAGAAACAAATATGTTGTAAGTACGAATAATAAACCATTGAACCCCTTTATTGTGCTGGAAGCAGCTAAAGGAAACATAAACATTTTAATGTGAACATAACATTTATATTATGTTGTAACTTTGAGTGATTTACTGAACCCAGTGGACGGCATAACTCAAGGGAGAGTTCCACGTTCCGACACTTGATTCCTGAAGTACACTATTAAAAAAGTTGGCTGAGATCCAAAGTACTGAATGTAGCTTGAAACAGTAACCCTCGTTTCTGGTGCACAGTTAGGAAAACTGAAATTACCGAAAGTTACAACACAATGAAAATGAAATATTTGAAATATTTAATTGTTGTATTAAGCACATTATGACCTGCGAACTTGTTTCCATCTATAAAGCTAGATCATTTAGAAAACTATCCATATAAATTATTTGTACTTCCTGTTCCCCAGAAAACAATGAATTAACGTTTTATTCAACTTAGCTTTGACAGTGGAATTCCAAAAAACTGAATAAAAAAACAAAAATGTTTGGAAATTGTCTTGCAGTGTTTTAAAATACCTGCTGCAGGGTATAATATATTGCGTATGGTCATCTCATGTGTTTTTCTTCATTATGTCAGAGCCTAAAGTGCCATTCAGGAGGAAGCTGCTGGATGTGGCGGTACAAGAGAAAACATCGGCCACACTGATGTGTGAGGTTCCTCTCAGTATCAGCCAGGCGAACTGGTTCATGGAGGAAACACGTCTGGAGGAAAATTCTAAGTATCGCATAGAGGAAGAAGGCAACCTCCGTCGTCTCACCATACATCACGTCACCACCAACGACGATGGGGTTTACATCTGTGAGATGAAAGAGGGCAGTCGCACTGTGGCTGAGCTCACTGTCCTGGGTAAGATTGAGACCTTCCTATGGGTTCACTTGTTGTTATATAATATTATTCAAAAGGCAATTATCAATATGCTGCTAGAAGCAAGGACATTTTCCACAAGTGACATACTATTAAATGCATTTGTTAAAGTAACATGCTCCCATATTGCAGGCAACATTACCAAGAAGCTTCCCCGGAGGACAGTAGTTCCTGTCAGTGACACTGTCATCTTTTGTGTGGAGCTCGAGCACCCCTGCCCTGATGCGTACTGGACCCGCAATGGCGAGAAGCTGAAGGAAGATTCCCGTATTTCCTTTGCTTGTGTGCTCAGACAGTACACCCTCACAATTAGAGAGTGTCAGGCAGATGACTCAGGTGAAGTAGCCTTTGTGGCTGGAGACTGCAAGACTTCCACTCGATTCTCTGTCACTGGTGAGAGGCTTACTGAAATATTTTCAAACTAATTCTGTTTGTTTTAACTTTATTTGGATGTATGGCTTTAATCATTAAATTACAGATCACTATACTTATCTTAATTGTTTTGATTTCCAGTTGTGACTGTCTGTCAACGTGATAGCGTCACACTGTGCAAGGGACAGGTCTATGGCCTTGCACTAACAAATTGTTTAACTTACATGCTGCTTTAGAGTGCCTTTGATTGTTTAGACAATTGAGATAAGTACTCCCTCAATCACATAACGGTATCACCATCACACTTTTTACTCCAGCTGCAAGGAAGCATCCTCCTGATCCCCCAATTGATCCTGTGGTGCAGAACAAGACTGACTCCTCCATCACCATTCAGTGGTCTCCTCCTGATAGCGACCGCCCTGTGCCCATCAAGGGCTACATTGTGGAGAAGAGGAAGGTTGGCAATCAGACATGGCAGAGGTGCAATGCCGGAGAAACTGTTAGCTCAACAGAAATAATTATCTGTAGCTTCACTGAGGAAGCCAGCTACCAATTCCGTATCTCTGCTACCAATGACTTTGGCCAGAGTCCCTACCTGGAGGTGCCTGGAAGCTTCTACCTCGGTAAGACTAATATTTGCAACATTTGTCATTCATGGAGAGTGATCCTGTCTAATCAGAGTTCTTTGAGCCCTCTTCTTGCTTGTGTTCTTTTCCTGTAGAACCGACTGCAGAAATCATGAAAGGCCTTATGAACAGCACTGCAGCCACTGGAGAGGAGTTCTCCATCTCAGTGGAGCTGTCTGCTGTTTGTTCTGGTTTCTGGTCCCTAAATGGCCGCCTCCTGCGCAGCGGAGCCGACTACCTCATCACCAGGTCCAAGAACGTACACACTCTGCTCATACGAATCATACTCGACGAAATGAACGGAGCTGAAGTCAAGTTTGTCGGTGGAGGCTCGCAGAGCAGTTGCATCTTAAATGTGAAGGGTATGAACCGAATCATATTTAGTGAAACTAAATCCTATTGATACTTGGCTATTTGATGTTAAAAGCAAATCAATAATCTTCTTCTCACCTGACACTCGTCCTTTTAGCCCCCTCTGTTAGGTTCACTAATAAGTTCGATGGTGTTGAGGTGGTGACCTGCAGTGCCCAAGCCACTGCTCAACTGACTACTGAGGTGTCAGATTATGATGCAAAGGTTTGTGATGGCAACATGTATTTTCCAGCTTTTGCTTTACAAATATCCAGGTTTGAATGTCCTCTTATTACTTTATTATTAAGCAGTTTTTTCCATTGCTTTTATAGAGCATTCTATCAAGCTTATTTTAAATGAAACATTGTGCCCAACCTCCTTTTCAATGGCTGTTATGATTGATAATTGGGTATTAGATGGATATTCAATTTAGGTTTACTAAACACAAGGGCTACTTTGGAAATAAGTTTACTACACTATCCTCATATTACTAAGAAAAGACTTCAGAAGACATTTTTTTCATAATAATTTACAACTCAAGTATTCCTATTTGATAAAGCTAAAGTATCATTAGTTTAACTTGATTGGAATATTTGGTTACTCTTTTGATGTTGGTACTTTATTCATCCTTTCTATTTTGGAAATCTGTTCTGATTCTTTCTTTCAGGTGGTTTGGATGAGAAATGGGCGTGAGGTGAAAGTGGGAAAGAAGTATGAATATGTGGTCACTGACCGCAGGAGGACCCTGATGGTACACAATGTGACAGAGGAAGATGTGGGCATTTACGAGTGTGTTTTAGACGATGATAGAACGTCCTTGCGACTCACTCTTAAAGGTACACTCGTCAAAATCATTCGCACCTACATGTACTATTTTACAGTTTTATTTTGACACAGCGTAGAATCACAATCTGTCTGCCATGGACTGTTTCAATGTTTTGAAGTTGTTGGCCTGTGAAACAAATACTTTGGTTAATATCACTGTTGTTTCATGCCTCAGTGTGTATGACATGTAAGCCTGTAGTACAGCCTTAAGCCCTTGTGATGCCAAGCGATGCTCTGATATGCTTATGAGCCATCAAATAGAGAAACGCACCATCTGTCATCGTTGTTATCTATTTGATAACAACCTTAAGATACAGAAATAAAACAATTGAAAAACATAATAAATACAGAGACCTTTCTCTCTTCTTCTAAGATGAACCTGCTAAGTTCCTGAACAAGGCCAGAGGTCCTCTGGGACTGTCATCGTCCCTGAAAGGAGATCTTGAGCTGAGCTGTGAGGTTTCTTCTACCAGTGCGGATGTTGTGTGGAGAAAAGATGAAGTGGTGATCACTGAGGACCAAAGAACTAGCACATTCTCCAAAGGAACTCAAAGGAAACTCATCATTAAGAATGCCAAGAAAAGTGACGAAGGACATTACTCCTGCGAGACAGCAGCGGACAAAGTCACATTCCAAGTCAAGATAAAAGGTAAGATGGTACAATACTTTTTAGGACATAGGGAAGTTTTTTTTGCTTAATAAACACTTGACTCCACGTCACAGACGGACTGATCAGAAACATTCTTTTTCTGACAGAAACTGCAGCCCCAGCTGTCTTCTCCAGCAAGGAGTCAGTCCAGAGGGAGGTGACGGCTACCCTCTCCCAAAAAGCCACTCTTAGTTGCACTTTGTCTGATAGCAACACAGAGGTCAAATGGTATAAAGGTGGCAAGCTGTTAATATCCAGTAGGAAAATATACTCAGAAGCCAAAGGCAACATCCGTCAGCTGGTGATTGAAAAGATGGAGAAGAATGATGCTGGGGAGTATACCTGCGAAGCTGGAGGAGATAAGCTGGCCTTTAAAATATTTTTGTCTGGTAAGACTTATTGATCAATAACATCAATGACATTATTATGTGTGTCTATGAGATATGAATACAATTTGCATCAAGGTTTTAAGGTGAAGTAGTTTGTTAACATTATCTTTGTACAACAACTATTCAAGGTTGCTGTACCAACTTCATATATCTTCAAATATCCTGTTCAATATTCTTAATGAAGAATGCATGCCATAATAAAGGATTCATTCAAACAGAGCTTTGAAACATCAAAGGACCTATCTTTTGAGATTTCTGTACTACTTAGAATAGATTTTTTATTTGCCACAAATTAAAGGGATTGTATCGTTAATGACAATGTTAATGAAAATGTACAACATTTCAAATTTGACTTAATACAGAGTCCCAGTCTGTGTTCATCAACAAAGACTCAGTTCAGAGGGAAGTGAAAGCCACTCTCTCCCAGAAAGCCACTCTGAGCTGCGAAGTCTCTGATTCCAACAAGGAGGTGAAGTGGTTCAAGGATGACAAACCACTAACTTCAAGCAAGACAATACACACAGAGTCCAAGGACAGGAGTCGCCAGCTAGTGATTGACAGTGTGGAGAAGAAGGATGCTGGAGAATATATCTGTGAGGCTGGGACTGAAAAGATGGTTTTCAAGATGCATGTTGCAGGTAGGACAGCACATGATAATCATACAGTAAGCATTACTTATTGGGTGTTTAGTGGTGAGCTTACCTTATATTTTCCCTGGAATCTCCGTCAGAAGCTAAGTCAGCCTTCTACAACAAAGAGTCTGTCCAGAAGGAGGTGAAGGCCACTCTGTCCCAGAAAGCCACTCTGAGCTGTGAGGTAGCTGATACCAAGACAGAGGTGAAATGGTACAAGGATGGAAAGCAGCTTGTCACCAGTAAGACAATACACACAGAGTCGAAGGGTAAGAGTCGCCAGTTGGTGATAGACAGTCTGGAGAAGAAGGATGCTGGAGAATATATCTGTGAGGCTGGGACTGAGAAGATGGCTTTCACTCTCAAGGTGGCAGGTAAGAGGGGAGGAGGAAACTAAATGAGCCTTTTTTTT
>CAAKHC010013125.1:2786-38273 GCA_901007825.1 Macroramphosus scolopax
TCACATCACGACATCTGTAGGTTGAACACACTTGTTTCCTCTGTTAAGTCACAATGACTTGAGGAAATCGTGAAAGGACACAGACGTATCACTAACAATGTTTGGAGTACATGCAGGTCATGATGAACCTACTCATGATAACTTACTGGGAAACAGCGAGCTGATTAACATCACATCTTTTCTCCCCAAAGTTAATCATATATTTTGATGCTGTGTTGCAGGTCCTTCAAAGAGGAATTAAAAGGAAATCTGATAGAATCAAGCACATGTTGTGGCAAGTTATAAGAACAAACGTGGTAGTTCGGGTCATGCGAGCACCTGTTTGGAGTGAGTCACTTGTATTAAAAAGTATCAGTCCCTTTACAGGAGCAGTTGGAGCGATGACCTCATGCAGGACCGCTGCAGTCTGGCTTGGCATGAACAATAGCTTGTCTGTTGCTCTCTAGCATGTCTGCGACCATTGACCACAGCTTGAGTCACATCCTTCCCAGCTCTCCTGCATGTTTACAGAGTGCTGGCGCTCAACTGCCAATGATATCACAGGTCCGGGGTATTAAGAGGAGCACTGTTAAAAAACGACCTCCAGGACCGGGTGGAAAGAACCATCCAGGGTTCGCTGCAACCGCAAGTGTGATGCAGGAAACTGGAAAGGCAGCGGGTCAGCGTTCGTTATTTGCCTGTGGGACGAGTTGCCTGAAGATGACAGCAGGAGCAATGTGACGACTACGGGACGGACAAACAGCTGTGACATCACCCGTGAAATGACGTAAGGAGACGGTGGAACGGTTCTCTCTAAATATACATTTAATGATTCCAAACAGAGCGGTTACAGACAGGGGAAACAGGTGTCGGGGATGGAAAGAAGGTCATTTAACTATTTACCATGCAACTTCAACTGGCCACATTCAGAGTTTTCTGCATCGCTGCATGTCAGGAATGAAACTGACAACATGAGAAAGCACAACAGCTAAGCAGGAAGGCATCCCCCCGGCATGTGTCAATGGCATCACGGTAAAGGAAGATTACAAAAAGAAGAGAGAGATCTGCCTTTTAATTTACATATATTGAACTAATAACACTGACTTGAAGTTCATTAACATGTTCAACTATATACAGATAATCAGCACTGTGGAATAGTGGCAGAACAAAACAGCTTCTAATGAAAAACAATACCCAGACTGCCTGGTGTTATTGGTGTGTGTGCGTGTGTGTGTGTGGAGGTGATCACAGTAACTTACAGTAACTTGTATAAAGAGAATTGTAACAAACGCTTTAGAGCCTTCTGACCCACAGTGACGGTGTACGAAGCCACGCTGTGTCCACTGGATGTAAACATTACTCCTGCTTTACTTGAACCAGTCTAAACCAATGGCCCCCCCATCTGCTATTTGCATTGATCAGAAATGATTATGTCAAATACATAAAGAAAAACAAACTGTATATACTGACAGTCCTGTGGTCTGAAACCTGCCATTGATAGCACATTAGCGGCTGGACTCCGCCCCCCCCTCTCTCAGATTGCCACCTGCCTAGTGCCGGGTGAGGCGCCGCCTACTGGGTCCGGAGCTGGTAATCTGGGGAGGAAATGGACAGGCAGGACTTAATCAAATGGACAAATAAAAGAGGGATTAAAAAGAAATCAAGTGGAGGCAGCTGATGGTTTCCACCCAGAATCAATGGAATATAAAGGAAATGAGATGAGGATGTTTGGCAATTAGTGGCAACATTAGCAAAAAAAAAAAAGAACATGTGCAACGTTGGTAATCTCAGCATGAAAAAAAAGTTCACTTTCTCACATTTTGCAGGACGTTGCCACATTGCCTCATGTTCTCCTCTTAGTTCCCACAACATTGCACTGCATTGCCCAACTGTTGCCTAATACCTGCACATATGAACACTGTGCACAAGTCGGAATGCCCCGTTAACTTACCCCCGTTTTGGGTGATGTAGCGCACCCACGGCAGGGCCTGGTATCCGCTCTTCTCAATGATCTTCAGGTAACGCACCTGCCGAGACACAAGAAGCAGAGATCAATAAACAAACTGTGACGTGTATCAAACTTTACACAACTTGAATGGTTGAATCGATTAGGTTTGCACACAACACAACATGCACATCATCTGATATTAATTCTATTTTAAGGAATTCATCCTGAGCATTCAAAAGCTATTTGGCACAATGGCATATATTAACTCTCCGATGCTTTGCAGGGTCACAGGAAGCTGGAGCCGAGCTCGGCATGCTTTGGGTGAGCGGTGCATCGTGGACAGCTCATCAGTCCCTGATCAAACTGACGTGCTTGTCTTTGGATCGCCGGGAGAATGTGAGCACCTACATGACGCTCACGCAGCCGCCAGGAGAGAATATGCAAACTCTCCCTTCTCCATACCCCAATAACATGGTTGTTGTCAGTGTGTGTCAGGAGTCGTTTGAGGAGTTTCCATGAATTCTTTGAGAAAGATTCTGCAGCTACTCACAGTTAGAATCTACTCCTGTTGCAAAAACAGCGACAGACTTTCAAGCCTTCAGGCCTGCAAGGATTTAATATTTAAAACGACAACAATCATTAGCGGAGTGCACCTCTGAGCCGGTGCTGAGCTTGAACTCATAGTAAGAGTAGTGTAGTTGAGGAAGTAGTAGTATGACTCAAACCGTGAAGAGGGAAGTAGCTTTCAAGGGACATACGGTTAATTTACATAACTGTATTTTTCAGGACATAAGACGAGAAAAAAAAGCGAACATCAGCATAATGGAGATAAAACTTTCACAAGCCATCAACCGACGTTGCACCAGACAAGTGTTAGCACATGCAGGATTTTCGAGAAGGCACAAAAATACCCTGCTGAACATGACTGCACCTTTTTTTCTTTTCCTCTCCAATCACATGAGAGAATTGAAAGCTTTTCAAATATCTGCACGGTCCAGAACAGACACCTGTCACCCGTTGAGCTACGGCGACTCTTAGAAATGATTGCAGAAATAGTGATTGTATGATGCAGCCACAATGCAGAGATAAGACATATGTTTCATGCTTCGGTGCACTCAGTGCTCTCACAATTAGCCAGGATGAGAGCACATTTAACCATTTTAAGGCTGACATGAGCCCTTTTCTGTCGGGGGGGTGGGGAAGGCCGTCATGCCATGTCTCCATCCTGCTGCTTTTCCGAGCTGAAAGCAGGACAGACAGGGCAGGAATTTGTTGGTCAAGTGGCGGCGGACCTCGTTTCTGGCCGCCTTGTTATTACCTTCCTCTACACAGTGAGGTCAGAGAGAGAGAGAGCGAGCGCCGTGGCCACCAGACTCATGACGACAAACACATAGACGCGGGATCACGGAGTCTGCCGGCACAGCACTTCTCCTTGAACCCAGGAGCCAAACGTGCAGTCGGCCTGACCGTGGCTACGCAGTCAGCAAAACAGCATCAAAAGCCATCATCCGCAAAATATCATTATGGCTTGTAAGATGAGAAGGGGAAAGGAGGATGTTTGTTGTATCTTGTTAGGTAAGTACAGACTACATGTGTGGTCTGGATTTATAAGGCATTTAGTAGAAGCTACGGCTGAAGAAGTATCTGCCAACTTGTTCGGGTTCCCTTCGACGTCGGCTAAAGGTTGAAAAACTTTAACTACAGCTCTTATTGCCACTCGGCAGAAGTGTGGGGTTACTGCACTTCTAGTTACATTTATAAGGTGTAGTTACGTGCATCATACTCACTTGACATGTGCGCTCCCCCTACACTTAGTGGTCCGGTAAGAGGAACTTTCTCATGCTCTGATATTTACACGCATCAATTAAACTTAACGGCCTCTTCTCACATGCAGTGACACCGGCTGCATTAGGGCATGAGAGCTGCTGTCGCCCTGTAATGAGGGAAAGGTTACTGGCCTGACACAAGAATACAAGGCTTGCTCGTGCGTCTTTCAGAGGGCGGGTGGAACCACGTACGATAAACACAGAGGGAAGTTTAATCACCAAATCGTTTTTTAACACTCGTTACTTGACTGACAGCTGTACGTTATTGTTGTTGGTTTGTATGGTCGATCTCACCAGACACCGACCGCTCCATCGTTTACACGACAGTGGACCCGAGGTCAAACCTTTTTAATATCTTTGTAATAGCAATTGTAATGATTTCATCGTTCAGCTGCATTTCAAATCTAGAGAATATTCTCGGCTCTCTATGTTTGATAGAAACCACAAAAAGAGGATCTGTCTCCCAAACTGTTGTGCTTCAGCACACAGACGAGCAGGTCTGATAAGGATCTAGAAACACTGAAATACCTAATATGTCTTACTGATGTTTTTGCACCACTACTGGTTATTTTAGAAATATTACTGGTGTTACATTTTGTATTTCTCAGGTTTTACACATTTCTCTTATAAATACGAGAAGTGTTGAGGATCATTTTAATGTAAATGGACTCTGTTTGGTAGGGGAGCGTAAATACAGTTTTTTTGTTAGTGGCCGAAGGAACCGAGAAAAGGTTTTGTGCCAAGTAAAGTAAAGTGAAGTAGAAGTAGAACAAGCCCTCCGATGGATGTGCAGAGCAACTCATCACTTCATGACTTCATGCACTTGCTCTTATTCGATCATTTAAAGATCGGCAAAGATTTGGAAGGAAGGAAGGAAGGAAGGTGATTATTTATTCCTCAGCTGCCAAATTACCTTTTTTTCTGCCAAAACACCCCCAATAACAAGCACCATATATTCTAATTAACTTTGGTTTGAGCTTCTTGTTTCCGAGTGGGCAGAAGAGTCGAGAAGGAAACGAGAGTATCAGGCTGCAGCAGCAGCCACCAAACCGTTTGAAATCGATATTAGAGATTTGTTATCTAAACGGTTGGTTTCTATTTAACTGAGGATATTAATCTGAGGGTTCATCAACCATTATAGTTCTTACACTGTTAAAAGAATTAATTCATTGCCGATCATCCAGCACACATTAATAAATGTGATCTGTGCTGGTGTTTGTGTAACGTTTGTGTCATGAAAATCTTTGGTTTCAGAAAGATTTCAACATTTTTGATGAGACTGTTGGATGCAGTCTGCAGGACTCCTCCCCTGTCGATGTAAACTGGAGGTGTGATTCTGTACATGTACTCTAGGAAACTTCTTTAGTGCAATAACATACTTCTAACTAGTGTGTCAAGATGCATTTCTGTCCTCACATGAGGACAAGAAATACTTTGTGTTGCTGCGGTACACTGCTGCAACACATATAATCACAGGACAAGTGTGATTATACAGTACGTCTGAGGCCAGTGAGACTTTTCATTCAAGCTAGAAGGAACAAACATCAGTTTCTTGTTCAGTTTAGTTGTTGGTAGTTACTCCGTTTAACAGTAAAAAACATTGTTTTACTTCTGCGATTAACAAAGAGGCAGAAGGTGTTGGAGTTCTGCAGCAGGTGTTCTCTGGTGAGAGTCTGGCGGTAGAACAGTGCTGCCTTACTGCCCCCTCTGGACAACAACGGGAGACATATGAATTGTTTGAATTCCTGCTGTGGAGAGGCGACAGCTGAGGAACACTGCTCTGTGGCAGTACTCCTAAATCCAGGATGACAAGGAAGCAACAGGGAACTTAAAGACAATGCATGTACGTGCATTGGGCGATAATCAATCTGCAGCATGTGTTTGACTGCAAACAGACGTCTCACTCGAAGGGAAACTGTGAATCAAGAATTGTTTTTTTTTATCAAGACTGAGATTTGTCCTAACTTGTCTACTCTGCTCATATGGAATTACATGTCTCCTTATTTAACCTTTATCCGTGTTCTGCTGCAAGTAGTTTAAACAATCAGAAGTGCAATTACTTCTGGAACATACCTGAATGCCTGAGGTGGTGAAGTACGGGATCTCAAACTTGACACTGATTGGTGGCTTCCCCTCCTTGTCTTCAGCTTCTACACTCGGCAGACCAAAGTGGGCCCGCATCAAATACTCCTTTCCACCCTGAGGGGAGTCAAACTCTTAGAGACAAAGCCGAAACTTTCTATGAACACCAACAAAGTATAAATAGAAACAGGAAGAGTTCACCCCAGAACATAACAACAACAGCATAAACATAAGTTATTAGTAACCATTAGCGTTATTCTCATGAGTCATCATTTTCTGCTCACAGGGAAGGACTTGATGGACCAGACGATCTCGCTGTTCTCAGGCACCCACTTCACGCTGCCAACTGTGGTCTTGAATTTGGGTGAGTCAGCGTCCGTTGGCACAGGAATGTGGATCTCCACGTTGTTGGCTGTGGAACGCCTTTTGAACTGACTTTTCGCCTGAGATGAAAAAAAACAAGCAGGTCAAGTTTGACATGATGTCCTGGCTGAACAGGATAGTAAACCACAACGTGCTAATTGTATAAGATACATGTGTGCTTTGTGGTTAAAATACCAAATGATAGTCACACATCTGCGAATTTACAAAGCAACCAGCGGTGCGAGTGTCCTACCTTTATCATGTACTCGATCCGACTATGAGAGTGCTTCTCGATTACGGACTCAATCCAGATTAAAGGCTTCACCTGTGGAAATCAGCAACACATAGTTTAATGTACTAGTAAATTCATTGGATTACACTCATCCTGCAAGTCTGTTTACAAAGCACGAGACACGGTCGCCCTCTAGTGGACAACTGATAGGACTACAACAGGAAAAATGAAAGAAATTTGAGATTATATTCTAACATGTTCTAACATTAATTACTAGGGAGATTATGCCAGCCCTGCAATAAATCCTCCCTTCCTTCGCACAATACTGCTTTATTGTATTACTTTAAGAGAGGTGTTGATGTATTTCAATGAACATTCTGGAGGTTGTAAATTGTGGTGCTGTGGAGCATCACTGGGTTACACTGTTGGGTGGTGCTAATATTTTGACCACTCTAAAAAAACAAAAAAAAAAAAACAAAAAACAACTTTCCTTCCCAAACACTTACGAGCAACCCTGTTGTGAAATATCTATTGAGAACTTGAGCCTGATTTGAACTTCATGAACACGAGCTGCTGGACTGCAGCCTCCTCTATTACTCATGTTATGTGGCGGGCCACTTCCTCTTATAACTTTACTTTTGGCCAAGTTGATGAAACATCTTTGCCTCTTTCGAGTGAATGCAAGAAACTTTCAACATCAACATCAACATCCCATCTCTTTCTTTATTTCCAGTATAAATATTTACCTGCCTTATAAAACAGCTGTTGTAAACTCATATTCTCAATCTAAGCTCCTGAAAGGGCAATCTCTTGGATTTACACTTGTGTTACTATTAGCCAAATATCAGGAGAGGTTTAACCAACTGGGCCAGTAAAGAGGGGAACACCACATGTTCATGACTCATAATAGTTTAGAAAGTTTATAGTTGTCATGTATAAAACACATTGATTTATTCACCCACGGTGATGATAAACAGAGCTGTAAGACTAGTACGAGTGTTTTTGAAAAGCTGCAGCAGCACAGTCAAGTTCAAACTAAATTAGCACATTTGTATTCGTATCACACTGTTTTGCTTGCAGCAGTGGCCTGTATGGAAAACACAGTGTTTGTCAGGTGGTTGTCAGGCCTCAGTACTCACATGAGTGTTGAGGCGGTAGGACATGAGCTCAAACTCTCCATCAGGAGGGATGAAGGAGATGGTGCGGTCATTCTCAAAGCGAGACAGACGGACACACTGGTGAAACTTGACATCCTCTAGCTCTACTGATTTACTCTTCCCTCCTGTTGGGAATAAAAAGGTCAGAAATACATCAGCAGTGGACGTGCATCGCATGAAGTGCTACAAAGTCAAGTAGCATTTGAATATAACTTAGCAGAGTCCCAGCTGGATTTAGTGAAGGATAAAGGACGATTGAAATGCAAGAAATAAATGATTGCATGCATTTTGGTTTACTCAAATCATCTATAAACACAGTTGGAACCAAGTGTGTCAGAAGGAACTCACGTCCAGTGTTTTCAAAGAGAACCTTGTCGTTGAGGCCCAAACGCAACTCGGGCATCCCAGACAAGAAGACACGCATCTTAATGGAGCCAACGATTTCACTGCGTAGAACATTACCATTGGCACTGACCTGAAAAATGGAAGGACGGAGAGACCAATTAAAGATGAGGTAAAAAAAACACAGCACAGCAAGACCAACCAATCTTGACACTTTTAGAGTGTGTTGTGACGCATGCAGAGGGGAAGTTTACAAACAGTGTTACTGGTATTTCTTAGGCAACACAGAGGTTCTAAAACAAGCTGTTCCTACCAGGAGGTTGACTGACTCAATGACGTCCAGGAAGACCTCGTTCTTCCTGTACTTGATGCCCTCTGACCTCCAGGAGACGGCGTTGGTAACTGTTGCTGGGGGGCGCGGGGCGCCGGTGTCTAACTTGTGCCCCTCCTGGGTTATATATCTGAGACACAAAAACATAAACACTGAGGCACAACAAAGAAGGAGGGTGATGCTGCTACACTCAAAAGAATAATACAGAGTTAACTTGTAACATGTCTGCAGCAAATACAGCCTTCTGAATTCAAAATGTCCTTTACAGAAATTACCAATGAGGATGGTAAACTTCTTTTAATGTGCTTCAGTTTTGTTTGACCTGTGCATGAATACACACATGCACATGGCTGACTGGAAACAGAGTCTGCCGATGGTTTCACACTTCTTCAATAATCTACAAGTTAATACAAGATTCCCATTAAAAACAGGGAACATCAGGACTAGCTAGCAACAATGGATGTGTATGTGTATCAAAGTAACACACCACACGTTTTTGTGAGTACCACTGAATGTAAATAAATGTACAAAAATGTACTAATTTTGTATTTATCAGATAAAAATATATCACATTTGCTGATTAAATCTCCTTAAGAAATTTGTGATTTACTGCTTTTCTCTGTTTTACAATAATAACCAATAAAAGTTGTTTAATTGCTGGTCTGAAGAAAACAGATGTGAAAACACCAATTTAGTCACTGGGAACTGGTGATAATGTTTTCTTGTTCATTTTTGCAAACCATGATAAAAAAAATGTGCAAAAGATTGAAGAAGTGCCTGGTCCATTTAGAAAACTGCAACAACCAGAATGCACTGGGCTCTCTGCCTTCAATGGCTCCTCCCAGGCTCATGGTAATTTAAAGGAACTGAAGTTCTTTCCACGGATTAAACACATCCTCATGATATGAAGCCAGTTGTAGGATGACAAAGTCTTCCTTTAACTGCTAATGACCTTATTCATTCTAATTACATCAAATTAACATATTCACAGTGGGACTGTGCCTAAGAGGACACTCACTCTTGCAGAATCTTGCTGTCGGTGGTCTGAGGGTAACCAAAATCCATCAGCTCGTCCATCAGCTCATATATGATGACAAAGTTATCTCTGATGCTCTCTTCCTCCAATTCTTTGAAGTACTCTGAAAAAACCTAAGGTCCAGACATGAAGTTTTATAAAGAAGTTTATAAGCTAGCATAAAGCTGTATTGGTGTAGTTTTCTAACACTTTTCTACAAAAGCTTGTAAAGAAAATTTAATCCTACCTGGACAATTTTGTACAAAAAGGAGAAAACCAGGGAGACACTAGCATTTTTCTTCGATGTTGCAACCACTGAGGTGATATGAGTTAAGGATTTTAATAATGAGGGCCAGAACAGCTGTTAATCTATTAGAGTGAATCCTGAAACATTGCTTGTGTCTTAATATAATGCAGCAAACAGTAAGGATACAGTAGAGGTTATTGTGTTTGATCCACATGAAACGGACTCCGCCGTGGGCCAGGATGGGAGAAAGAGTCCCCTCCTCCTCCTTGTCCATCAGGAGGCTCATGAAATGTTCAATCTCTGACATGTCCACATCTCCACGGTAATTTCGGCACACCAGGACCTGACAGGAACAAACAGCAAGTGTCTGTCATCGTGCCATCAACACTTGCAACCTGAAGGGGATCTTCAGACATGTATTCAAGCAAATGTCTTGTAATAACCGCATTGACTGTCTTCAATCATGAATCGATTACGCGGATTTTACCGGCAAACGCCCATGGTTGAAAATTAATTGGAGCTATATGATACAAGCTGTGTAAAACCTTGTCCGTAAGCAATTCAAACATGTTGGAATGGGATTTGGTAACCGTTAACCGTTCTATTTACATTTTGTGGTGCTTTGGGAGAAAGCAGCTGTCCACTTGTTTGATAGAAATGACGTTAACGTGTGTGGATTTTTTTTACGTGGGCTTACATTTAAACAATTTAAATGTCTTTAAACTCTGTCCTCCAACTTTGCTGTCAAAAAATAAACAAGAAAAAACTCAATGCAGCAAATTAGCCATGTAAGCTACTGTTAGCTAGCTTGCTGCAAACTGAGCCACATCATAATCTGTCAATGAGGAATGCGTTGGTAAGACTTTGCTAAGCTAACATTAGCTTTGCTAAGCTAACATTAGCTTAGCAAAGTCCCAGCTGGCCCGTTATCTCACCTTTCCTTTTAAATCCAACACGTACACCGCGCTCGCAGACATCTTGATCTAATTTGAGCTCGTTATCCGCCCCTGTCTGTATATGTTTGATCATAAACTGTACAGGAGATGAAAACCAAGACTTTCAATCATAATACTGAAAAAAGGAAAGCAACCCTTCCCTTTTTGTTACAGCATCACTTCCCCTGACGAGCGCCTCCTATTGACCTGGAGGAAGTAGTGCACCAGCAGGGAGAAGGACCGACAAGGGACTTTTGTCATCAAAATCCTATTTAATGATAATTACTTGTAAATGTCTATGTTCAGTCTAGGGCTGCAGACATGGAGTGAGGCATCTGTTGTAGAATATGATGATGAGCTCTATCTTTTTATTATTTCATGAGGTTGTTGTTTTTCATTTGCATTGCAAAAACACTGTTCATTCATCCTGTCTAGTTTTTGAAACACAACATGCAAAATGTACATAATAAGATAAACCTGGACAATAAGTAATGCTGAGTTTGTACTTCCTATATTCACACAATGTCGGAATTATCTAAAGATCTCTGTTAGTATCTGATCTGGCTGAACTTCTTTCTGTCTGTCTGTTTTTATCTTGTAGCTCCCCCTATTGGAAGAGTGGGTGGACTGGACTACATATGTTAAGTTTGCAGTTTTAAGTTTGCATTTCTCATGTTTAAGAGTGAGAATGCATGAGTCAAACTTTGCTCTAACTGAACTCAGGTCTAGCTACAAACACTGACTTCATTAGAAGTGAAACAACTCCTGGAACATAAGAAAAAGTTCTTCTACTTCTTATATCTAAACATACTGTATACCACTCATGAATATGTTGGAGTATTATTATTCACAAAGTTACTGTGGTAATTATTTGGTGTAGTAGCATTCAAATCACTAAGCCAAACAACCGGTACCTTTCACCTATGGAGCTCTGTACTGTGTCACAAAGATAAAGATGTGAGTTGATCTGAGTCGTTTCCTTGAAGAACACCACCCGCTTCTGGCGTGAACAGCCTTTCACCACCAGGCTTGAGCGAGGCAACTGTGACTCCCCGGAGTGACAGATCTCTGCTCCCTTGGCTGGGAAGATGGAGCCTAGACATTGTCAGGATTCATAGATACAACTGGACTGAGTTACAGAGCCAAATATAACAGCTTCCAATAGCCGGTACATCATGTTTGTGTGTGAGACTGTAGATGGGGATCACTGGATGGTATTGCGTAGTTCATAGACTTGATTGTACACGAGCCTCAGTGTCTCAATACACATGAGTCAGCGCATCACACAGGTGTTACACAATCGATTAGTCAGATGTGCAAAAATTGCCAAAGCAAACACACTGTTGCTTTTCTCTTTTCAAACAACTATTGCACAAATACTGTGCAGCCGTTTGGAACCGAGGCTCTGCTGCAACATTTAAGACCCTCTCAGATTCCACATATCCCATACGCATAACATCAAGCAGTGAAGACTAAAATTGTACTAGAGTGTATTCTTAATGGAGGCAGTCATATATACTCTAATCTGTTCCACCATTCCCAGGGCTTTGTGACTTATACTTAGCAGGACGTTGACTACACTCCCAAGGCGATCCTGTGGCTTTTGGGGGAGTTTTTACCATACAAGGAGAAGAGGAGTTTAGCCGGGTTTCCTGTGGGAGGGTTCCGATTTCTCTCACTCTGCATCTGATTCACTCTGTCTGTATTTCTCTCTCTTGTTTTGGCTCGCCTGTCCGTTCAGTATACAACCTGCGCAAATAAAACATCTGTAAGATATATCTAAGATCAACAGTTGTTGTGTTCAGATAGCTGACTTGTTGTACTGTTGGTGCCTCTCTGTCAAATGTAGTTATATACATCGCTTCATGTTCAGTTTGGCGTGTTTCCAAAATACACAGACCGAGCAGGAGATGAAGGTATTTATTTCTATACGTACAATGTCACATCTAATGCTCTCAACCATTTATTCATTTCATGACTCGTATGTGCAAACAGAATAAATATCCAAGATGTCAAACTTAAACATGGAAAAGGAGCTTTTATTTTAAGTGTAGATATTTCAGGGTTTTTTTTTTCTGTCTCTACACATAAAGCAACTTTTTACTTTACCTGCAAAAATTGAAAATCACCACATATGGAGATTCCTAGTTTTCAAGAGGCGATGGGGTTATTTCCTTTAAACCATCAGGAAATGAAAAAAAGGTATTCATGGCTTTTCATTACATTTTTGCCAAAGGTGTGTCTTGTGGCGGCTGTGGCTCAGATCATCTGTTGTCTTGTACAGGGGTTCCCAAACTTTTCAATGCCAGGACCCCCCAAGTAGCATTAGCTTCTGGCTGGAGACCCCTTTTGCAAGATGCCTTTAAAAACCTGATAATTCTCACAGCAAAAAAAAACAGAAGATATTTAGGTACCCAGCCCTACGTTTGGAAACCAGGGATCTAGTAATCAGAGTATTCCTGGTTTACTCTCTGGCTCCTGCAGCGACTGTATTGAAGTGTCCCTAACTGATCCTGATGCCTTCAGCATCAGTGGATGAATGTGTGTGAACGTCTTAGTAGCTTGGGAACTTGCATGTTTAGTATCAGCTCCTAACAACAGGAGTGAATGTTAGTGTGAATGTTTTAAAGTACCATCGAGGTAGAAAGACTCTATGCAAATCAAATTCCAGATACAGAAATTTGTATTCTTCACCATTTAGAGATTGGGTTACTGCGGTAGGTATGTGCACACTAAGGGCTCTTGTTCAGTGAAAAGCAGGCGCTGCAGGATAACATGCTTTAAGGGACAACATGTGTCTTTACTACACTCAGTGAAAATCAACTTATGTGATGCCTTAAGAAAAAAATCAAGTGCATTACGTCTGCAAAAGAGGTTTTGTTTTACCTTTGGTTTGTTTGTGTGTTTGTGCATGTGTGTGTTGTTAGCAGGATTAGCACAAAAAGCAGATTTTCACTGAACTTGTTGGATGGATGTAACATGAGGAAAGGATGAACCCATTCAGTTTTGGGAGAGAACAATCCAACATGGCTATACAACATTTATTAACATCAGGTTTGGTGGAGGTTTGCACCCTCCGAGTGCATTTCTTGTATTCACACTTACTTAATGGTCACTGCGCGCCTCACTATTCTTTGACTTTCCTTGTAATCTTTATTTTTAGCTGGAGCAGCTGGCACATGCGAGCTGAAAGCTGGCAGACAGGTCCGTTAGTTCTGATGTTGTGAGCGCGCACACACACACACACACACACACACACACACACACACACACACACACACACACGCACACGCACACACACTTTTTATCACTTTTCTTTTGGTTTTTTGATATGAAATGTAATGACGTAATGTGCAAACAAAGTAAAGAGAAATGAGTCGATTCCAATTCTCCAACATTCCCAGAAACTGTGTCAGCAACATAACAAGTCAACAATACGTTTTATATTGCACGCCTTGCAAATTACAGAAAACAGATCTAAATAAAGGTCAGTCAAACCAGTAGTAATTAAGAGGATCTTAATTGCAGTAGATCTATGGTTTGTGTCGCTGCAGCGCCGCTGTGAAGCCGCTGCTGTCTGCTCCAGAACACATGCAGACGGCTCCTTCCCTGAATTTCTTTTGGCTGGATCATTTTCCATTCAGCCCTATTTCATTCAGCAGTAGTATGAGAACTATGTCCCTTCTAACCAACTCTGGTATTAACATCAATTTGAACATTCCTAAGTAAGAACACAGGCACACAGATATCCAGACCAAAAAAGGGGAAATGAACCCTCAGTAGTTAATATTACCAATATGAACAATGTCCCATTGAAGGCTGAGCTCTACGTCTTTTATCTTTTCTGCTATTATCACCTCTTCTGTCCAAAATGATCCAAAATAGGAGATGTGCTGGCTACTGCCAGAACCTGCACCCCACGTTGCTCCTCCAAAAGCCTTTGAGAGGTGTTTAGATTAGGGAGGGGGGCAAAACAAGTTGTAGAGTAGCCAAGGCAGGGAGTGGCGGAGGGGGTGAACGGTGGGAGAGGGCTGTCACAGGGGACTGAGGTTGTCTCCAAACCTCCAGTCAAGTTTAAAACACATAGAGCTCTACCGACCTCCAGTCTGCATCCTCCTCTCCCCTCCTTTGCTCTCTCGTTCTTCTCTCCCTCTGTTTCTCTCCTCTCTGCATCTGCCAGTTGCTCTCTCTGTCAACCTTGCGAAGGTTCCTGTGAGGGTTCTTCTTTTGAACATCTGCAGCAGATTTACATCAAGAAAAGGAAAACTTTCTTTCCTGTAACTTGCAAGACCCTGAAACCCAGCTGTCACCATGGAGGCCATCAAGAAGAAGATGCAGATGCTGAAGTTGGACAAGGAGAATGCCATCGACAGAGCGGAGCAGGCTGAGTCCGACCAGAAGGCGGCAGAGGATAAATGCAAGCTGGTGAGACATGGCACACAAATGTTACTAAATCTGGAGTTAGCTGAATATTCAATACTATCAGGTATTGTCTTTTATATGTAAATGATGTTACAAGATAAACTTCACTGATCCAAAGTGCCAGAGCAGCTGAAGGAGGTATACAAATGCAAGCTCAAAAATATTTTGAAATCTATGAGCATCTAATATATAAAAGATTGCAGGTCTGAAATACAAAAATTAAAAGTTTGCCAGAAAATTTGAAAAAGAAATTATTGTTTTTTTATTCTGTCATGAAGCTGTGTGACTTTCTAATGGCTCATTGAAAATTGGAAATAGATAATTTTATCAAAAAAATCAACACAAACTGAATTATTTCCTGAAGCACCATAGAACAGCTGATACTGATCTCCGGGGTCAGATCCTCTGATGAGGGAGGGGGGGTATGTCCAGTGAGAGAAGACTGCTGCACGTATAATGTGGTAAATTGATGGGACTTATGGAAGCTACCAGGGGCTAACACAACCCATCGACAGCAACTGTTGTTCTGAATTGAAAGAACTGCATTACCCAGCATCCACATGTGAGTCCAAGTGAGGACCATAGAAAAGGAAACATCACAGAACTCTAAATCTGCACATCCATATTTGGTGCTAGAGCCCCGGAGCCGGAGGCGCCTCGGTATTTGAAGGGTTTACTTAATGACAGTTACCACTCGATATGAGTTAAGTAGATGCCGCAGACGTAAAAGGATATTTGAAGAGTCTAAAAACAGGCAATTATTGCACAGCGGGAGGCGGTGTTGTCATGACGGCAGAATGAGTGGAATGCTAGAGAGCAGCGAGTTAGAGAGGCACAGACAAAGCCAGGATCTACTTTAAAGCTAGTGGAAGGAATCCTTTCTCGGGGGGCTAATGTCCTAATCACACCCCAGGAGGACACGAGGAGTGGCAGTTGTCACTGGCAGCACACATATGGGCTCGTCTTCCAGATCAAGAAACAGATCATGGTGAAACCCTAGAGGAGGAAGCAGAGCTCTTCGGTTTGTTTGGACGGCAGGGATACAAGCAGTGCTGACGGATGCTTTCTCCTCTATTCTTAGCATGATGAGATGAACATCAGAGTGCGGTTAGGATGATGGACGGCGCTGGAAAAATACAGAAAACTAATATTCAATATCAAAGGTCTCAAGGAAAGACTGCTCAAGGATGGATTCACCCGAATTACAAAACCATTTCCAACTGCGATGTGTCTCATCATGATGGGTTTACTTTACAATAACTTTCTGTTGAAGAAAGATAATGACAAATGTTAACAGGGTGTTCTGTGGCTTATCAAAGATAATGGGAGCACTTAGATTTTCACCAGGTTCCCTGTGACGGCCCTGAAGACTGACTCACCCGGAATTAAAGATTTTGTTGAAACATTAACTGTTCCCAGGGGATCCTTCATCCTCTGGTGGTCCTCTGATGTATCAGCCATCACCTGATATAATAAAGTTTCTGTCTAGCGCCATCATAACCTTTGTAGAACTCAGTGACATGTCACACAAACACACAAGCACAAGCACGCCCCTGCAGGACAACTTGTAATGATTAAACACTTCTGTGGTCAGCTTGTATCTTTATTTCTCCAACATCCTCCTCTGCAAGTCATCTGAACGACTCTTAACCTGTTTTATATCATAAATTCATCATTTCTTAACTGTGCACATCATGAGGTCTCACCAAGGTCTGCGGTACCCTTTCAGACGGATCTGTCATATTTGCTTCCTTTCAGCTCGAGGACGAGCTGCTTGCTATGCAGAAGAAACTGAAGGGAACGGAAGACGAACTGGACAAATACTCCGAGGCCCTGAAGGATGCTCAGGAGAAACTGGAACTGTCGGAGAAGAAGGCCACAGATGTGAGTTCACCGCAAAGACGCCATCTGAAACACATTATCCATATTAAAGTGGAACACCACAACGTCTAAGTTTCAGCCGTATACTGTACAGCATCAAATCCTCTTCCTCAGATGGAGAGAACTAAATACCCTGCAGGAGGAAAACAATCAGGCAGATGCATGAGGTGCAAGCGGAGCTTCTTGTCAAACAAAATTAGGGCTTTTCTTTTTTTTTTTAAATCACACATGAGTGTTGCCTCCAATCCTCACACAGAGGACAGGTTGTGTCTGGACTCGCCTTCATAGTTCAGCTTGGTTGTTTCCACAATACAGAAACACAACTGAGTGAATCAGACGAACACGATTCAACACAACATTCGAGCCCTCAGATTGTTACTTTGAAACCAAACAAAAGAACTAAAAGCAGATAAACTAAGCTGCTGTTGTGTTAAAGGTTTGTCTGGAGATTTAAATGAGAGGACGCCCAGTTGTTCAGGCTCGAATCCATCCGATCTGTCGTAAACTCCACCGCAGCTTTCGCTCTCCTGATCGAACCACAAGCCTCCAAATACAGTCAGAGAAACTGGTACTTTCTGAGCAGACGGTCATGTGAAGCTCTGACTTATTGGAAGCTGCGAGAGTTATTTCTCAAGCACAGACATAACTCCACCAGCCTGTAGCCGACCAGGAATCCCAGGAATGCAGCTTAAACAAACAGACAACCCCTTAGTGCAGTTACTAATGAAATCAATGCTCCGGCCTCCTTTCAGGGCAGACATACGACACTCTCCTCCTCCGTCTGGCCTTACGGTTTATTGTCAGTGTACGACGGTGACAGAACATTAACCTGTTAATTAAAGATTACTGCATGATGAATTACTGGGTCTGCTTGAATCATCGCTGGGTGATTAAAAACGTGAGAGAACGCTGAAATACTGTTCATCATTGTTTCTGCCACAAACTCCAAAACGCACAGATTTTCACTTTCACGTAAGAGAAAAAGAAAAAAGAGATAAATTAAAAGTTTGCTAAGTACGAAATAGTTAAAAGCCTGATAAAAGCTTCAGCTGTTGAACATGTGAAATTTCATATGAGGTAAGACCCCAGAGGTTAAAGGTCAGATCACACCTTCTTCTGTCTCAGGTGACCCAACAGATCTGAAACCAGATGTTGGTCACTGATACAAATATGTGATAGATGAACAGAAAGAGGAATAAAAGTTAAGAGGGGGGTTGATGACGAAGGGGCACCGTAGAAATGTGTCGCCACCCAATGGCTGCAGGTCATGCATGCAGCCAAATCAATTTACATTCCTCCGAGCCATTGCAGGTCAACAACCCGTGCAGGAGGATCATTATCCCGCCGCACCCACCGACGATCCTCCCTGCCTGCGAGGAATCTTTGGACTTTATTAACACACAAGTCTTTTCTCTTTCCTCTTCATTCTTCAATCTCTCATCGTGTTATGATTCATATCAGACATCTGATTCACGGAGGACCCCCCCCCCCTCTCTAATCAGAGCAGAAACCATGTAGACACCTTACATTCTCCATATAAGTCCACAGCAGCAAACAGGAACTGACATTACACACGTCTTTTGTGGAGGAACAGTGCCTTCCCCTCCTGGATCCTGTGAGGTCATCTGAGACAGGCTGCTGCTCAGGATTGGAGGATCTCGCCATAAATTTCCTGAAACTCTCTGCCCCTTTTTCTCCCCATCGCACCCGCTGCACGTCCCTTATTTCCTGCCCGAGAGAAAAAGTTTCTCCTCGGCAACTTTGGCACGATCCTGAGCTCACAGCCCGGCGAACCTTCGCTCCCTTTCGGCTTCGGGTTTTTTACGTTTTTTGGAGAAAAGGAACTCGGGATTATGGAGACGGTGAAGAAGAAAATTCAAGCCCTGCAGCAGCAAGTTGATGAGGCGGAGGATCGAGCCCTGGCAGTACAAAGGGATCTGGACTCTGAACGGGAACTGCGCGAAAAAGTGAGATTATAAAACATCTGTACACCTTCAGACGAATTTATGGGGCTTATTTCTGTTTTTTTAAATGAATAATTGATCCGAACTCAAAGTTTTGGATCGTAGGCAGCGATAATAATCCTCCTATAGAACTTTAAAGTCATATCGAAGCTCAGATTAGGGATTAATCCTTATTTTACCTTCCGATTAAGTCATTTGTAGATGAGAATATGTCGCTGCCTTCCTCCTCACACTTTGCACCGGTGCGGTATCGAACCTTAACACGCCCTATCTCTTGCCTGCCACCCATGTCCAATAAATCTACCAGGGATCTGCAGTACAAGGTGAATGATCTGCGTGGATTCTTCACTCCAGCTGTTTCAAACATCTGGAAACACCTTTCTACTCAAAGTCTTTCTTCCATTTATCTGTTTGCCTGAAACACATATGACACACATCTGACATGAGGAGCTCCAACAGTCCTGCTGCTGCTCGGCCTCCAACACAGGATGAAGACCACAGTTCTCTGTGATATCAGTACAGGAAACAGGCTGATCTGCTGCCCCCCCCCCCCCCCCCCCCCACCCCAACTTCCATGGCTTACTTAAGTCAGCTCATCAGATGTGTCATAGGGTTGCAAATATTTCTGCCATGACTGAATATGAGCATGTTTCTGAGGTCAAAGTACTTTAAGTGATCAAGATGCAAAGTTCACAACATAATTGAATTCATTGATTCATTGTGGCGGTTCAGAGTGAAACTGAATGCACTTGTGAGGGGAAAAGAAACAAAAGACTTGCACATGATTCCGGGAAGTATAGAGGGATAGATACATTTTAATTTGGATCACTTGACTGCAAGAAGTACATAAACTAATAATACTACTGCTACTAACAGAACAAGAGTCGTTTCCTCCAGATCTCTTCTTGAAGTAAATCACATTATTTTTTAGCCCGTTTTCAAGGTGCAGCTTCATCCGTCATTGTCCTTCCTCTTCAGGCTAAAGCTTGTTTCCTGCCTGACCCATGACCTCTCTCTCTCTCTCTCTCTCTCTCTCTCTCCGTGCCGCTGCAGGCTGAGGGCGATGTGGCATCCTTGAACCGCAGGATCCAGCTGGTGGAGGAGGAGCTGGACCGCGCTCAGGAGAGACTGGCCACAGCCCTGCAGAAACTGGAGGAGGCGGAGAAGGCTGCAGATGAGAGTGAAAGGTGACCATCAACCCGGAGGAAGCCCGGTGGAGGGTGGTTGTGTTGTATTCAACAGTGTTCCAGTCACTGTGGTGCTCATCAGTAGTCAGAATGTAGTGACAGTACGATTTAAATCTATAATCTTCCACTCTGGAAGACCTTGACATGTAATCCTCCACCTGCATCACTGGCGAGGTGGTTTGGCACATTTAAGGTGGACAACAGAGGTGTGGTCTCCAGTCACATGACTACACGCCTTGGACAGGAGTCAGACTCGAGGGATGACGTCACACTCGTCAAAATAATGAAACACTTCAAAATCAGTTTTTATTTTAACACCAAAAACGTGATACTCTTCCCGAGCCCCAAAATATTACAAAATGTTGCCATAAAAAGTATTTAGTGAATCATATCCTCCTTAAGAAAGGAGACAGATTGTTTATTATGAATTTCATACACTACTAAGTATTGTTTCAGACTCTTAAGACTGGATTAGGAACTTGACTGTTAACACTTGAGACTTACTTTGGTCTTGCAAAACAAAGACTTCATCCCTCCTCCGTTGATCAGCACCAGCAGCCTCCTCACCATGTTTAGCCTGAAGCAGGTTGACCGGTCTTAGTTACAGATGATTTATTTCACTCTACATTGCACCTCATGCTGCTGAACCATCCACGTGATGCTTTGCTTTCTAATGTCTAGAGATGTGAGATCTCTCTGTGGTCCTGTGCTAACGCTACGTCTATTTCTCATCCTCAGAGGTATGAAGGTGATTGAGAACAGAGCCATGAAAGACGAGGAGAAGATGGAGATTCAGGAGATGCAACTGAAAGAAGCCAAACACATCGCAGAGGAGGCTGACCGCAAATACGAGGAGGTACGAGCACAGAGATCCCAGTTTCTGCTGACGGGTGTCAGATTCTTTTTATACTAACTGAGTTTCTGTCTCTGATTCCAGGTCGCCCGTAAGCTGGTGATCCTGGAGGGTGAGCTGGAGAGAGCAGAAGAGAGGGCAGAGATTGCAGAACTGTAAGCACAAAGATATTGTAACACGTTACATGTAACATTCAGACGTTACCAAGGTAACAAGTCACAGTGAAGGTAACAGCTACTAATGTTCCGCTCTCGTCCTCCAGTAAGTGCGGCGACCTGGAAGAAGAGCTGAAGAACGTCACCAACAACCTGAAGTCTCTAGAGGCGCAGTCTGATAAGGTACGTGTCCTCTTCATCCTCCATCACCTTGTTGCTCGACTTTAAAACAACATCACACGAAAAGACTCGTCGTTGTGACCCAGCAACTGAAAGATAAAAAGGTGAAAGGTGACGCCAAATTCTCCTTGTCACAGAACAACCAACACAACATATAACTGAAATATACACTAACCTATATAAATGTTCTTAACGAGGACAGCGTGAGCCTGCGGGATGGCCGGACTCATGAAAAGATCTGTAAAGTAGAAAGGCACTCAAGAGCTCAAACCTCCAACAGTTTTGTTGTAATCCTGTTTACAGACAAACAAAAGACATAATCTCATTTCTAAAGGTATTTAGTTGTTTTCTGTGTCAACAATGGAAAGACTTTCTAAAACCTTTTTTCCATCTCTTTAGTATTCTGAGAAAGAAGACAAATACGAGGAGGAGATTAAAGTCCTGAATGACAGACTTAAGGAGGTACGTGCACGTCTGCTGGAGCTACACCCTCTCAGGGATGCTGCGTCTGGAGGATTCATATATGTTTATTGTCTTTTCAAAGGCGGAAACTCGTGCAGAATTTGCAGAAAGGACAGTGGCAAAGCTGGAAAAGACCATAGATGACTTAGAAGGTAAACGTCACTTTAATCCTACGAAACGCTTTCAAATCTTTTTTTTCCGATCTGACCTCTCTGATTTCTCTCTTTCTCCTCATGGTTTCCCTCCACACCTCTGCATTCACCTCTGATCCTGCTTTCTCTCTGCTGCCCGCCCTTTGACCTGCAGACGAACTGTACACTCAGAAGCTGAAATTCAAGGCTATCAGCGAGGAGCTGGATCATGCCCTCACTGATATGAACACCTTGTAAACACGGCGGCCTTCCGACCGTCATGTTTTCACTTTCCCTTCGTCCTATCGCCTGATTGAAAGCACTTTGTCTCCTCTTGTCCTCCCTTGACTCCTTTTCCATTCACCTAAAGCTCAATAAAGACATTTACTCTTCTACTCTGATTTCTTCTTTTTTTTATTAACTGTCTCTCCTTAATTTCTCCCATTTAATAATCAATTTATAGGCATGATATTTAAGTTGGTTTCAAGTTGGCGCACACGATTAAGTTTCTATGTTCATCAGCCACAAGATAGAATTTGTCGGTTCACACAGATTGTCTATTGTCTCGTAAATCCATTTAATCACCCTGTGATCTGTTTATCTCTTGCTAACACAGCTGTTCCTTTTGTTTACATCTGCCTCCCTTTTTTTCTATTGCAGAGAATCTATCAAGTGCAAAAGAGGAAAACGTAGGAATGCACCAAGTCCTGGACCAAACACTGCAGGAGCTCAACAGCTTGTAAACCGCCCAGAACGAACACCAAGCAGTTCAAAACATCCTTTTCTATTTGAGATATTTTCTAAATGCCATCCATTCTCTGTAATGTCCCTCCTCCTTGTGGTTGATAAAACACATGTACCCGTTTTTATATATTTATGGTTCCTTTGTCTCTTTTGCCCTTTTTTATAATGGTTTTGGGTCCATATTAAGTTTTGGTGCTGGAAATTTTGTTGTTGACCAAACGTGAGCACAAATAAAACTGATAATGATGACAATGTTCGTGCTGCTGCTGCAGCCGCCGAAAACTTTTTTTTTACTGTGTGCAAGAATGTTTACGCATGTCTATGACCATTTCAAAACAGCCGTAAATCATGATTGCAGAGAGAGTTCCAGCTTCAGTTTACATGTGCGAACATGATGTGTGTTTCCTGTGTGCTCTACTAAGATGCTGAATTCCTCAAACCGGAGATATGACTCAGCTGCTGTGTCCTGTCTGCCCACAACCAGTGCACACAGCGCTTTGATAACATTTCATTCTCTTAAATGATGATTGAATGAAACCACATCATGCTGAAGTAAAACATTTTGACATCAAGTGGACCATGAGTAAAGAGTTGGTTTCACTAACCCAGAAGTCGACCAGTATAAAAGGTTTGTAAGTCTCAATGACAGAATTAATGCTCATTAAATCAATTACTCATAATTTGTCAGTTATCAGTCATAAGCTATTGAAATTGTTAAAAAAAAAAAATTCTTCAACAATATCACATGTTGATTTTGTTAATGTAAACTGGATTGTAGATTTGATTTATCTTTAGTATATTTATTATCATATTGCACTATGCATGAGCATTAAATTAATTGTACTACAATACTGAAATACAGCTTCAATGTTAAGAATACATCAATAATAGACACAATCATATTTCACTGACAAATCATGGCCCTAATCAGATCGTAGGCTTCAATGAAATTTAGAATATAGCTCTTACCTGCTTAAAATTACAATTTACTTCTCAACACTTCTTAATGGTTTTGTTCCAAAGTGAATTGTTGCTGGTAAAGTCGGTAAACGCCCACTGGTCCCAGTCGGAGACGGTAAATTCCCAGCCAGCAGGGGGCGACATACTCAAAAACAACTCACCTCTTCTTCGTCGCCCGGCGGGATTTCCACAATAATAACAACAACTATGGCGAAGACATACGACTACTTGTTTAAATTACTCTTAATTGGGGACTCTGGTGTCGGAAAGACATGTGTCCTGTTCAGGTTTTCAGAGGACGCCTTCAACTCAACGTTTATCTCAACCATAGGTACGTTTTCGGTTACACGTTGGTGCAAACTGGGACTGTCTGTTTACAGTACGCCTCTGTGGACAGGTCTAATTGCTGGAATGCTGGCTATGCTACATTTATCGGTCTGAATGATTCATGAATGTCTGTAATAGTTTCTTTTTATATAACGCTAAATTGGAGATGGCACAATGAATTACTGTCCCCTGTATGTTTTTGTGTGAGGCTAATGAACGACTAGGAATAGTTGTGTTCCGTTATAAACTTTGCCGGTGGTTAGCATTAGCCACCAGATCTATAGCTCTAACCTCAGCGACCGGGCTCCGTTTACATCCTGGTAAAGAACAGGAAAGTGTTATTTATCAGTTCTTTGCTGCTTACTACAAGTGTTCAAACCTTCTGTAACTTATTTAATTACTCAGCACGGCTGCCTCTCATCGTCAAATCAAGCTAACAAGCTAATGTTATGATTTATGTTTCATCTTTCAGGTATTGATTTCAAGATTAGGACAATAGAGCTCGACGGGAAGAAGATAAAGTTACAAATATGGTAAGCTTGTCCTTATAACCTGCTCACAAGGGACATTGTAGCAGTGCTTTGAGAGTATTTTGTTAAAACAAGGTCACATTATTCATCTGTTTATAACTCTCTTATATACATCAACCCAGTTGTTCACACAATGACTGAACCCTAATTAAACTACTGTTAAACCCTGTGTTACACCAGCATGTTAAGTCAGATTAACCAGACCTACCTACTGAAATCAGTCTTACTTTTACTCTTGTCCCCGAGCGTGTTGTTGATACCTACAGACCCCCTGTGTGTTGTAGGGATACGGCTGGCCAGGAGCGCTTCCGAACCATCACAACAGCCTACTACAGAGGAGCAATGGTGAGTGTCTTCAAAAGTCATGTAAATCTACCTTTCAAGTTATACTCAGGGGAAACTGAGCTCCGTTATCCTTGAGACATTTGACGTGCTGTTCTGTGCAGGGGATCATGCTTGTCTATGACATCACCAACGAGAAGTCTTTTGAAAATATCAAGAACTGGATTAGAAACATAGAAGAGGTACACATCTCCTTTACTCGCTCGCTACTTTCCCAAACATCTGCTTAGCACCAAGAAGCCTGTGTCATATTAACATGTCGTCACTCTTGACCCAGCATGCATCATCAGATGTGGAGAAGATGGTCCTGGGCAATAAGTGTGACATCAACGACAAGCGACAGGTGTCCAAGGACAGGGGGGAGAAGGTGAGAAGTTTGGATGAAGGTGAAATGATACAAAGCTTTTCACAACTCCGGTCCTGAGGACCCGCTGCTGCCCTGCATGTTCTCCGCTCTGCAGAAGCCTGATATCTAGATGTCAGTACATTTGGTAAAATGACCTTAATGTAAATTCCTCTGATTTTCCTGTAGCTTGCTTTAGAGTTTGGAATAAAGTTCATGGAGACCAGTGCAAAGGCCAACATCAATGTGGAAAGCGTAAGTTGTTGATCTTCCTGCATATATATTATGTTTACTGGTGCATCAGGTGCATGTGACAACATGTATGTTTGCTCTGGTTACAGGCATTTTTGACACTTGCCCGAGACATCAAATCGAAAATGGACACAAAATTGGTATGTGATTATACAAGTTCATATTGTGCATTGACATTGACATATTGAAAATAGTAGAATATGGTTGTAGAAAAACATATAAGGATTTAGCTAAGAAATGGTTGATCCAGATAAACTGCTTCTGCACACACTGACAGAGCAGTAACCTTTTATTGTTGTTTATCTAAGGAGGCTAACGTGCCGCAGGGGAGCAGTCATGGAGTCAAGATCTTAGAGCCTCAGAAAAAGACCAGCTTCTTCCACTGTAGCCTACTTTGAGGACGGAGGCCTTCTTTACCAGCAGCCAGCTGGCTGGACTCAAACGGACTGTGCTTGCTTTTAGCACTTACTCCTCTTTCTCCCTCGTCCATGGCCTGCCCTCCCAGTCTACACACACCTGTTACACTCCCAGTTAGTGGAGGACTCTCCTTCCTCTTCTCAAAGCTTCCAGTGATGCATCTCTTCCAATTTAAGGAGCTCTATTGTCCTCAGACTGGTTGACCGGTGGAGGACACACCAGGAGCCTTGGCCAGATGTTCCGTATGACACAAATAACAGGCTCGTATGTCTGTTTGCACACTCATATTTCACACAGCCAGTAGCACTACTGTTAAAAGTTGAGGGGAGAAATCACTTCATTAATGTCACGAGTTTGGGACTGAAATACAAATGTGATATTTGGATCTATTTTTTATTAGTGATCTTTCCCCTTGTGTGATCATGTGATAAAAGTCATCCAGAGACTGATGAGCTCCAGTAAAGCAGAGCTGCTTTCATTTTCATTTCAGATTTCAGCCTTTGGATTCAAAGGCTTTTCTTTCAGTTTCGGGCTTGACAATCATTTGACATGATTAAGAATGTGTTTTCACTTTCCTTAATAATTTGCGTCACAGGCAGATACTTATTAGCCTCCCTGCAGGTTAAACCTTCCAGCGTTGACTTATTAGAGCAGAAGTATCAGTGGGATTGTTGCTTTTATGAACCTTCAGTTTCTTTCCTTTTCAAGTGACATCTGATGTTTTGTCTTATCTTTGGCAAATAAGACAAAAAAGAACTTATTGCTCAAATTTGAGTGCAGAAACTGACGCATGTTTAAAATTGCTGCCTGGAAAAAGTTATTATTCGATCATCAAAACCGTTGTTATTGTCAGTAGCCAAGTTGTTGCTTTCTAACTTGACTTGACGTGACGGTTTCGACGCAGCTCTGATTCACTGTGAAGCTACATGACGTTTCTGGTGATTTGATCAGCGACTGAAATCACTTGTGAAGTTTCGCACACCTAAGCCGCCCCCCCGCCCCCGCTGTTCCCGCAGCTCTCCTTGCACTTTACCAGTAACTCGTGTTGTGTGTGTGTGTGTGTGTTTAGTCTGTGCCAAGTGATAGTTTTGCAATTTAAGGATACAATTAAAGTTAAAGACATCTCCTTCTATTGACGTTTGACAATAAATGGGGCGTAACTCTTAATTTTAGTAAATCCTGGTATTCGTTCACTGACTACTCTGCCCTGATTTACTTAACTACTGATGTGTATTTATGAGAAGAACAAATTATGTTTTAATGCGGCCAAATCTTAGTGTACAAGTGATATTTTCGTAGCTTGATATATAAAGACAAACACGACCTAAGCCTAAAGATAGTCCCTTAAGGATAAATGTGCATGTCTTGTATGTGTTTCATTGTGGCCCTTTTAGTGTCGCAGCTAGATGGCACCATAGACGCAGTAATCAGTATGAGCGGCTGCCAGAACTCAGTATTTATAGAACACAAGCCACGGACGTCTGTGAAGCAAACTCGCCAATTTATTAGGTACACCTAGAGAAAACTAAAGCTGTATAATACCAACAGCCCTGGAATGAATAATACATGAGGAAGTAGAATGTTCAATGTTTCAGAGAGCTGTTGATATATACTCAAGCTGTTCCTACTGCATTCCTTTTTATCCAGGCGTACCTAATAAATTGGCGAGTGTATATTGTCAGCTTGTATCAAACACTCCTCCTGTTTTTCCTGCTACATGTGTTCCCACTCTGCAAATCAAACTCCTATATGCACAATATCAAGGGCGGGGGAGATTGTTCCTGCTCGCCTGCAACTTTTATATCAAATATCAAATCCTTTGGGGACCTCACATCTACCAGGATCATTTGTCTTAACAGTTCAGTCATAGTTTGAGCTATGCATTGTGAATCTTGGACCTGTGCATACTTTATGTGTGCGTCACCTTCAGACATACGTTGTGGAGTTGTACAGTTATATGTATGTTCATTGTCTTGTTTCTTCCACGGAGCCAGAAAACAAAAGATTGAAAAGATTGTTGGACAGGAAGAGTTGAGCAATTGGAATTTGGTGATACTGAAGCTGATATTTGAGGAACACTGTTGCTTTAAGTCACGTTGGGATCAGACTGTCGTGGGACCCAAGCTGTAAAAGTCCCTTTATTTGGCGCTTATAAGCAGTATACAAACAAATGATTAACCTTCTAAAGTTCAGTTAAATGTAGATATAAGAACATTTTAAATGTTATTAATCCTAACTCATCCTATAAAGACATTTGTCTCATTCCAACTGTCATATTGTGAGTTGTTCTTTAATAAATTCACATATGATTATAAACACATTATTGCATGTCAGCAACCAAAAGTTTGTATCCTGCTTGTAAATGTTAAATCTGGGAACCTTGAAGTCACACGATTTTGTTTTTAAATCAAATCCCATTCTTTTTTTACAAGGACTCTTGTTACATGTCGTGTACGTGCTCTATTTTTTACAGACATATTTTCATTCCATCGAGAACCCAGGGAGAACAATAGCGATGCATCAAGAAAAACAAAACATGATAAATATCACATTGTACTGTACTTTCTAAGTCCATATGAAGATTTATCTACAATTTGTAGATATGTGTACTTTTGATTTAATAAAAGAATAAAACTTGGCTTCTTTAGTTCAGTTCTTGTTGGCTGCTGTCGGAGGAGACTGTCAGTCCTCTTCGTGTTGCTGCTGCAGAGCCTGACGAACTGCTTTCATGACAACTGCCTCTCTGTTTATGAGCCCCTTGATTCTTCAGGCATGTGTTTGTCTTTACTGTGTGTTCTAAGTGAATCCCTTTTTGATCCAAAGCACAAATGTTGATGGTTTAAAACTAATGAGCCTTATCCTGGAGGATTTGGCTGCTGCTTCCAGCTGATGAGAGACCAGCAGCTGCAGCGTGACCAGTGTTTCTGCCGCTGCAATAATACAAGAGAAGTCCAATGTGGACTCGAGCAGTAACGGCAGGCCTCTTTTCTGTTTTTATTAGAGCTAGAAAGACATTTCTGTGTTTGTTCAGGAGGTGAAATGTGAAAGTCTGATACTTAAAAAAAAGAAAGATTTTTGTTGCAATTTTACAAAATAGAAATAAAAAATAGACATTGCATGATATGCAAATGTTTTGAAGAGGACACATCAGGTTCTTTGCACACAGTCTGCAGTATTATAATCCATCTGTAGATAAACTTCTTTAGAAGTGCACATGACTGCTTCATGTCTTCATATTCTTATGTGGAAGGTGCTGTGAAAAAAAATTAGAATAGTTATGGTTTGATAAAAGGTTAAAGTATATACATGGATATTTAAATAAGAACATTAATTTATTGTTATTCATACTCTGGGCCTACCTGAGGAAGTCTGGGGCTCGGACAATCATGTGCTGGAAGTCCTCCAGTGATAGCCGCCCGTCGTTGTCCATGTCGGCTTCATCCATCACCTTCTCACACACCATCCGCACCTCGTCCTCCGTCAGCTCGTTACGGGTCAGCTTGTTGAGCGTCTTCTCCAAGTCCGACATGCAGATAAAGTCGTCATTGTTGAAATCTTTGGGGAAGAAAAAAAAGGATGAAATGAAACATAGTTCCCACTTCTTGAAAGTGAATATTTGCTTTTTATTTTGCTATTTAACAAATATTTTGCACACGTCCAGTTTGACTTTTTAATGGACCAAAAGATTAATTAAGAAAATGAATTATTGATAGTCATTAATAATAAAACAAATTTTCCAGGTTAACACTCGATAATTAAATGAATTAATGCTCAATGAGGGCGACATGTTAATGCTTATTTTTGATTTTATTGTATGTAGTAAAGACTACCTCGGAAACAAGAACAGCATACATTATATAATATATATGAATGTAGAAATGTTACAATCTGTAGACATTGATAAAAAATATTTGTTGCGTCTTACATGCTCATCTCATTCGTCTGTCAAACTTTCGTTTTTTTGCATCTGTGCTTTTACAGTACGCCACCCTCAGTGTGCTTCCCCCCCCTGCTGACCTCAATAATGAATGAAAAGCTCCCTCGACCCACGACCACGTCAAAGTGTACGTAACGTCTTCGTTTGTCAGCATTCTCTAATTAGGGGGACACTGGTGCAGAGCACAAACGGGCCTTTGACAACCTCTTTGCGTCAATAAGGGGGCCGGTTAATAATTTATAACGTTCCATGCACCATCCGTCGTGCTTAAAGCTCTGTAATCCCTAACCATGTGATATATAATACATATTGACATGTAAGGGTCCCTTGTTTCATGAGATGTTGCTGAACGTATACAGGAGATATCAGCTCATATTCATAGAAGGGTTTAAAATGATTGTGGATTTTCCTCAGAAGGCTTTGAAAAAAAAGGTATTTCACCATAAATCTTGAAAGCGTAGTAGGCCTTGAGGTCACGGGGGGCCATCTCACTCAGGATGGAGAACATGTCCAAGAAGTCGTCCAGTGACATGTTTCCCTCTCCGTCCTCGGAGAAAACCTCAGCGATCCTCTGACGGAAGGGGTTGTCCTTGAAAGTCGGGTAGAAATGTCAATTCAATGCCACTAATATGTGAAATACAAGCACTGAAAATAAGGCATAAGATAAGAAATGATACGGAGAGAAGAGTCTCCCTCTTACTCAGGTCATGTCAGTGACCAGTTACACCTGTTTACCTCGCTGTCATCCTGTAAGGGGGCACAACATTGACCCCTTCCCAACAAGTGAGCCCCGAGGGACCCACGAGCACCCTCCAAGTTTAAAGGAGTCAGGTAACACATAACCTTTCAAAGAATTATGTCGATTAGCTGCACATTAATAATGGATGTGAAAGCAGGGAGAAGCGGTTCTGCAGGGTTTGCGTCCACCAGCGGGTCTACCTTCAGCTCTGGCATGCTGCCGATCAGCTCATATGGTAGCTTCACATCTGGCTGGTTGGTGTAGTCAAGGGGAACGAGCTGCGGTGCCAAATCCCGATAGCGGTAGAAGAGTCTAGGGCAGGGAAAGGTTGGACAAACGGAGTTATATCTTCTGTGGTATGAAGTGGTGAAGAATGAGAAGCTGCATAACTGGGACTGCAGTTGATCAACACTGCAAACATTAAAAAGGTTACAGAGCAGTCGTGTTCTCTCAGTGTTTTCTAAAGGTATAAAGTTGGATGTCATGTGATGTCCATCGAAGCCCCACAGTAGGACGGGTCTCCTGATACTGTAGTTTAGAGTTACAGTATAGTATTGTGCAGAACAGAGTAAAATTCAGCCTCTCAGGTGTGTTACACACACACACACACTGACTCAGACATGATGAGGTCCAGCAGTATTTAAAATAAAAGTCGCTCACCTGAGTATTTCTTTTCTTGTAAAATATGTGCAGTCCTGAAAGTAAAATCAGATCGTTGTATTACAAAGACCATGAAGATGAAGGTGACTTACAAGAAGACGTTTTACAACCAATAATAGAACAAATTTAAAAATATTCCAGTGGTAGAATTATAAAAGGCACAAAAAAGAATAAAAACTAATAGAGCGCTTCATGCAGAGTGACACCTGCCAGTGTCATTATATCATTAATGTATTATTAATGATACATAATGTGAGCAGCAGGTTAGTCATGGCTCGTTTTCACTGTAATATATATTTAAGGGTAGTTTAATACGTACCATTACATCATGTCTTCTCAGCTGATCGTGTGTTTTGTATATAAAACTCTTAGTTTCTATCTGATCTCATGTATATGAATCAGGGGGACAGAATATTAGGAACACCTCTCAGTATAACCCAGTTTACAGTCAATGGAAATGAAAACAAATCAACACCTCTCAGGAACGTCCAGGGAAATATAGATTATAATCCTCAAGAATGAAGGATTTATTGAGCAACGTTGAAACCTGTAAGTTTCTGTAACCTGTAAATGTTCTTATCGATTGGTGTAAATATGACACAACAAATATTACAATAGTGGCATTAAGATGGTGTATGAATAAATACATAGATACACTGCATGCAAACAGATGTTATAATTTAAAATGTAATAATTCATCTAAAAGTTACATCCTGCCATAAACTTTGGATGTTAAACTGCTTTTGTAAACCTGGTTGAGCTGCTTCTCAACCTCCCTGAAGGATGAACCACATGACCTTCTCCTTCAGACACATACAAACCTGTTAAAGAACTTTAAAACTTTACAGATTCCAGCAGTTATCACTGATAGAAGAAGCATGACTCAAACCGAGCGATGACAGTAGGAGTCATCAAGAAACAGGAGCGACACCAACCTGATAGGCGTCGAGCTGCTGTGCTGTAAAAATCGTCTGTTTATTTCCCATGTCTGAGCGCACAAACACCGAGCTTCAGGTCCATCGTTGCCGCCCCATCAAATGCTTTTTAGGGTGCTTGGGCATGTCAGATATGAAATACTGGGACAAAAGGAAGCCCGAGCCAACGAGGAGATCGGGTGTCGGGCTGCCACAGGGGCCTTTGGTCCCCATGATAAAGGCAGCATTTCATGGTTTTCTCCATTGTGAACAGCAGCTCCTTTGACAATGAAAACGGGCGGCCGTCCAGCATCATGCCAAATGGTATCAACCCCCTTTAGTGCCACTCTATGGCCGACGCCTCGGTCGCCGCTCAGGTTACACTCTTTGGAGACAGGGTTTTGTGTAGTGGGCAAACAGAGTTTATGATGGAACACAAGTTCAATTTGAGCTTTCTCATTGGATGTTGGAGCCTTTGAAAAGACGACTCTCAATACATGATGATATTCATTTCCATTCATAAAAGATGTTTTATTCAATCTACTGTGGACATATAAAAGAAACTCCTCATGTGTAGCTGTTTCTGCTTGTGAGTACGGTTCCAGATCGCTGTATTAAATCATGGATAGAAATCGCATCTGTGTTTTTTTTCAGCATGTTACTTTGGTTTCAGCTCAACAGGTCATTTCATCGACACGCTGAGTGAACTGAGTGTTTCCCTGAGGGGGGTTCGGCCTGCTCCGCCTGCTCCGCCGTCCACTAACATGACAGCCAGAGACATTAAATACGTTCCTGGAGAGCTGCTGACAAGGATGCTGAAGATGTTGCTGCTTCAACTCATCATCATCATCATCATCATCATATTACAACTTTATATTGTAAACTAATTAAACATTAGATAACCAATCTGTGCTTAAGCACCATAGCAGGTTAGATACCCGGATGTTACCGCATTTGTAACTGTTGTAATTGTTTCCAGTTTGTAATCTGTAGAAAGGTTCATGGAGAAGTGACCCCTGTGTAGTTGGAGTTCACTGGCCTTCAGTTTCATCTAGCAGGAGCGCAGCAGCGCCCTCAGGTGGTGGAGACAAGCCAGTGCAGACTGCACCTGCATGTCTGACTCTAATCAGGTGTCCTGCAGAGGTCTTTTGAGCAGCATATCACGTTGCATTTGTTCAATCAGATTGTCGGCATCAGTTGGAGCTAGGCTACACTTTCTTTTTTGGCTTTGCTGAAACAAAATGCCGTCACAGATTTCATCTTTTTTTTTCTTTGCAAAAAAATTCCTTGTATGTCCTGTTAGTTTCTAATGATACAAGAATAATGTTGTTGTGTAAATAAATTCCCCCATAATCTCGAATACATTTAATTTTTGACTTTTTAAACGTTCACAACAGAAATCGTAGAATATACACATTTACATCTTTCACAGGATATCACTTCCATCGCTGTCATATATTATTATTTATAGTTATTTACATATATTACAATGCCAAATATGGGACTCAGCACATCTGAGTTGTAAAGGGCAGCTGACTGTTGAATTCCAAATGTTACATGTCAGTGGCAGCCGCAGCTCCCAGCCACCATGTCGTTGTACTGTTTCAGCACCACATTCTCATCATCATCGAAGTAGAGTAAGTTGATGGAGAAAAGCTTTTCGGGCACGCAGCACGGCATTTCGATGCCTTTGATCAGCTTCAGGGCGTTGATGATGGACTGGACTGTGGCGTGGTTGGTCGGCCTCATGTTCTGACCCAGGGGGAAGGAGCAGGTGCCCTTGCAGTGGTAGGCATTGTAACCCCGGGGAGACACGATCCAGCCTGACCAGCCGATTTCCTCAAAGTCCACGTAGAGGGGCTGGCGCTGGCAGGGCTGGGACACACCTTCCTCCTCGCTGTGGTCCACGGACCGGGTACTGCGGGAGGATGAACCGGGCACGGGGGCTTCGGGGAAGTCTGAAGCGTCCATGGTATCGTTTGGGTCTGGTGGTGAGTAGAAACGATTCTCATTAGAAATACAGTATTTCATATATATACTCAGATTTAAAGAGAGTTCTTCCTTCCCACATGGTACTTAAAATACTAAAATAAAAGCAACTAAAACTCCTCAGCAGTGTGCTTCTGATAACCGAAGGGAGGATGAGGGGGCCCAGAGTTACCCCAAGGCCCCACGGATCCTATCAACGCCTCTGCTTAAATGCTTGCACAGGTTATATTTACAATCACTGGGCCAGACTTAATCAACAGAGTGACACCTGAGATAAAAACACTGCTCCTCACCTGTGCTCTCAGGAGTGGCGGAGCGACGGCCATCATCAGTGAAGAGGACCAACATGGGCTGCTTGCTCTGGTGGTGGCTGCGTCCTGAGGCGAAGCGAATCAGTTTCAGATCCATCTGGCTCCCTGCGAGGGTCCGAACCACCACTTGGAGCCCCAGGTTACTGCCCTCATCCAGCATCCAAGAGCGGACCTTCATAAAGAAACATTGGTGGATTAGAACACAGAATTCATGCAGCCATGATCAGACTAAATCAGGTTAAAGCAGAGCTTGATGGGATTTACTTACAGCTTGTGTGATGGTGAACACCTCCCAGCCGGTGGAGTGGACTGGGATGAGTCGAGAAGACAGCAGCTTTCTCTCTTGTGTGTTGTTGCTTCTGGTGGGGTCAAGCAGCTGATAGACACTAACCTGCATAAAACAATCCAGTTAGTCCAATCCAAAGGACCAGCACGTTCACAAATGAACCCTTCATGTCCTACATACCTGGCAGAAATGATGCCTGTTGAACGTCGGTGTTGTCTGAGGTCGCAGCTTGAAGAGATGCAGCTCTGCAGTCAGGATCTTCTCCGTTCTGGCGACCGACGACAAGTTGAACCTGAACTCCACCTGCTCACTGCGCACTGCAATGGAAATGATATCGTTAGGTACCAGAGCAAAGGTTGACTGCATGTCGCGCGCGCTGCAATCCGTTCTTACGTTTGTCAAAGAAGCTGCGGACAGTATTCCCCTCCAGCAGATAGGGATCCTTGGTCACACCGTCCACGTCGGCCACCGTGTTGTACAAGTCCAGCATGTACTGAGGGGGCTGCTTGTGCCGATTGATAGCCGGGGGGTCTTCCATCCCAAAAACCTCCAGAAGTCTCTTGATGGCAGCTGAGCGGACTTCCTCTGACTCATCATCGACGGTGAAGTGGTTCTCCAGGTAGTTGAGTGAAGGCCGAGCGGCGGCGGTGCAAACGGAGGCAGCGAAGACCAGGAACATCAGCATCTTCAGACCGGTCGGTGTTCTCAGACCACGCAGCCAGACAGCGACTTGGAGTTGGAGTGACTGCAGGGGCCTGAAGGCTCCACTTTTTATATCTAATACCCCCTTTGCCGCTGCAGTGCCCCCCGATCTGTTGGCAAACAGCAGTAAAGATGCTATTTGGTCGCAAATGTAAATCACCAATCAGCGAATGTAAAGGGAGACTAATGGCGGTGCTAACAAGGTGTGAACCCGGGAGGAGATTTTATTCAAGGCCATTGTACTCACGTCTGGCAATAAAGCCTCAAGAAAACTAACCTGCAGCAGTTGGAACAAAGCGGAACACTACGGGGGGTTGCTGCTTCTGGAATATATGTTTCTGA
>CAAKHC010013129.1:0-14878 GCA_901007825.1 Macroramphosus scolopax
GGGGGGGATTCTTCTCTCGATTCCTCTCTTCAGCTTTTTTGGTTGGACTTTCTGAGCCCATATGTGTGTCAGCTCCGTGATCTATTCTCTCGCCAGCTTCAACTGTAGTTCAAGTGTTGTACACGATATGCCAGCAGGCCATTAGATCCAGACGAAGATGGGCTTAGTTGGAATGTATGCGTTTGATATTTGACTTGGGCTGCAGCATATCATGTGGGTGGGTTGCAGACAAGTGTGTTTGAAACTGTTCTCTGTTTGCAAATCTCAGCAGATCTAATCAGTTTGTGGCGACAGAGATTGGAAGAAGACTTGGCTGGAGGAGAAAAGACAGTCAAAAAGTGTTTGATCATGTTTGGTATGCACTGAAGGCACAGGTACCTGCGATCTTGCATCCCTTCAAAGGAAATTCTTCTGAGGACCAAATGCTTTCAGAAGGCAGAGGGGCTCCTATCACTTAACAGACCCGTAACCACATGGACAACTGTTGCATCTATTAGTTTTTTCCGATCTCACTGTAAAACTCATTGATGACAATAAAGCAACTTTTCAACTGTGATTACATTCATGTGAAGTTAACATCCCAATGAAAAATTGGTTGCAGGACATTGGACACAGGTTTTTAAGTGTCTGTCTAGGGAAGGCAAGGTGCCGAGCAAAACCCATTTAGACCACAGACAGAGTACGAATACCTTCCGAGTACAGCGATAGACCGACTTAACCACCTGATTGATGGCAAATGTTTCGGATTGGTTGATATCTATTCTCATGAGGCCAATTAACAAAAAAAAAGCGGTGTGCACTGACATGGCATTATTTGATGGTGGCAAAATCATCACGTGCAAAAAAGCAGCAACATGATATCGGCTTTATATACCACCCTAACCTGTTCTCAAAATCTCACCAATGTGAGAAAATTCAATATCAGTTGACCACTAGAATCTAACTCTGGAGTCAAGTCTGGTAAAAAAGGATCCAGACCAGCACCAAGTCATAAAATTCACCTAACTACAGTTGTTCGGTACACTGGTCAGGCTGATTCTGATTTGTTTTCCATTTGTCCAGATATGCCTCAAATCTGTCTATTGCTACTCGAGAATAAGTCTGAAATAACGATGCGGATGCAGGAATAAAATTAACTCACATCATCTGAAAGAAAAACGAGAATGAAAAGAGGACAAAACTTAGTGCACCTGGTGCTCATAATCAGAGCTAGACTGAAGACTGCTTTGCAAAATCCACAAATACCACCAGACCAGTGCGTAGACTAATCAGCAAACGGGTTCTGTGTCTACACTGGCGGTGTGCGGGGAGAAATCTTACCAATGCATTAAAGAGGAACAGTACAGCAAGGAAAGAGACATGGAGCTAGCAAACAAGTTAGACATGCCCAGCAACAAATGGAGTGGAGGTCAGGTGAGGCAGGAGCTGGATAGATAAATATACAAAGACCAGACTACTGACACGCCACCTGTGAACTTCATGTCCAAAAATCTGACGGATAAAAAGCTTCTCCTTGTGCAGTCTCGATGACAAATGGAGGCTAGTGTGAATTTTAATACATCACAATCAGGTGTGTTTCATTTCAAACACATGAGAGGCTGTAAGGTGTGTAATGTATGTCCGCTTTCATTCTTGTGTTTATGTTTACTTGTGTATCACCAGGTAACAACACAGGGGCAATAATTCAAGTCGCCCTGATGATCATTATTATCTGTGTAATTACCTGGTATGTGCCCCCTGCAGGTGTAGTAGAACTCGCGGCAGAAGTCCTGGCAGAGCTGCGGCAGGTCTGGCTCCCTGTGCGGCATCTTATCCATGTCCAAGGAGTGGAACAACACATGGGCATTGGGGGAGCAGTGGGCACACTTGATCTCCTCCAGGAGACGTCCACATTCTGTGTTATTGGTGGAGAAAATCTGGAGACCACACGCAACATGCCTGATTAAAATGACGGGCTGGTTACTTTTAACCCTAACTTCACATTAGCTGGACATTTGGTGATATTAACGTCATAAACATTGCACTTTAGGATAGGGAAAGTTTAGATTTGAGGGTTTTTGTTATCATAAATTCTTCCCAACTTAATACAATGTTTGAGATTGTCAAGAACTATAAATATACAACATTAGTTTATGTTTTTCTATGTGACCCTACTGAGTCTAGCTGAACGTTATAAGGCAATTCAAAATTTTAACTTTTCATACGGTGGGATGTGTAAAATCACTTGTGGTTCCTACAATAAAACCTAATTTAGCAGAATACCCTTCCCAGCCCTCACCAGACTCCTATTTAAATCCCATTTATCAGCCAATCCCACCGCAGATTTCCACAGAGTCAGTGATCTCTCTACCCAACTGAAATAGATTAAAGATACACTTAGATATCACCTGTATGTTAAAGTCACACATGACACATGCACATAGACATACAGATGTAGCAACAAAGTGTGAAGCAGTAATTGATGTCATGAGCCTAGTTCTGAATGATATCATGCAGTTTTTTTATATTCGACATAATCTGGACCTCTGATATGTGTTTCAAGTTGGATAGTTCATGTTAGAATTGGTATTGAGTTGAGTAGTTTGTTCACAGGTTTTCATTGCATCATCTGTACAACACAATAAAAAAAGAGGAGGAAAACACACAGGGCGAAGGTCTGCTGCATCTCTACCACAATCTGCATGACCGCACCACAATTAACACTCCAAATTGTTACTGGTGATATCACCTCTTTCCTCATTTTCCCACTAAAATATGTCTTTGAAGTTCACAACCTATGTAACAAACTGAATAATACAAAGCTCTGTTACGGGAAATATTAAAGCAGCTTTAGGGAATTACCTTTAAAGGACAAAATATTCTCCCTCTGCCTTCTTACTCATGTTCACAAACTGGTCAAATAACAATTCCTATTTCTGACGGAATTCAGGGCGTGAAATGAATGAAGCCAAATTGGAGTCCCAAAACCTAACTTGGGATCATTACATGTAAATACACCAAGAGTTAATCCAAAAGAAATTAGCAGGATTATTTACATAACAAATTAGCTGTAATAAAACACAATGTAATCTGTTTTAGGTCAAGAGTGGTGCTGCTTGGGCAGCCAGACAGGCAGGCAGGCAGGCAGGCAGGCAGGCAGGCAGGCAGGCTGGCAGTGCTTCACTCTGTGTGAGGTCCATGTGTAAACACCAATTTAGAGATAGACAGGCACATCATTCCCACTCTGGTATCAACAAATTAGCAGTCTGTCGAAGTCAATTAGATCAGAGGACCCAAGGCCAACATAAGGACGTCTCACACTTCCCTCTGACTGCAACTGTGGAGACCATATTTTATTTAGAAGTTATACGGAGCTGTGTTTGCCCAACAGGTGGTAGAAGCTCTATGAAGTCTATGAGCGTCAATGTAAATGTATACTAACACATAAGTGTCACATCCCAAAATGCAGTATAAAGGATGAATTGAAGAGGGGGAAGAACTTCTTACCTATCTATAGGTAAACCCGTCGTGCATCCCATATTGCCCTATATTTTATCTATTTGCTGACGTTTTCCAATAAAGGGAGCTCCAGGCTGGCTATGACCCTGCATGTATGGTGTGTTCCTCATTCTCTGTGCCCTATACACTCATGACATGTGGCGTTGTGGGCATGCCTGCCCTCCTGCTCTAAATTGCCCATTGATTCTGTGTGCCATGGGCTGGCACACTGTCCACAGAGTGTAGCATTTGTGTGCTCTCAGCCATGCCCTGTGTCCATATGTTGCTGGGATGGGCTCCAATGTTGCCATCATCCAAACCAGAACAAGCGGACCTTTGTTTGTTGTCTTTTGCTCAATCGCAGTGAGTATGTTCCCCGAAAGCAGGGAGAAAATGGCAATGAACCCAGCTGTGGCACTGTTACTGAGGACACATTACAGGAGATCAAAAGCTGAGCCATAATCAGAAACACGGGGCTGTACTAGCGTAAGAAAAAAAAATGCCATTAACAGATTTTACATTACATTTACAAAAGCTGGCTTCGCACCAAGCAGCCAGGTCAGCGTACAGCTGTTATAGGATTAATTATTTCAACGATAGCATCTGCATAACAGCTTTCGCCAGTGCACAATGCGACACTTTGAAAAGAATACTTGTCATTCATTCATTCATTGCAAGAAATTTCCAAACCTCATATGGCCAGAAACAGGGAGAGCCATAATGTAGGCAACACTAAGCTTTAACAAAACACTTGTCCTCAGGGAATAGGTGTAAGTTGGTTGGCCAGGGGATAAACTGAAGGACACACACACCCTCTCAAAGGCATTAACACTTGGACAGGGCTGATGACTGGGGGAGAGTGATGTTCTCCAGCTTCTCCCATTAGTGAAACCAACAAACACAATGGTGTTGTTGTTATTCTTTTGCCATAATCAGAAAGGGCTCCGTGTGTGGGCAGCGTAGCTGAGAGGAGGAGAAGTCGAGTTCGTCCTATTCAGTTTCCCCCCTGCTTATTTGCATGACTTGAGAAAATTAAATGATGTAATATGGCTTTTTGTCGCAACACAAAGTGAGATACCACCCAGCCACTGAATGATTGGAGGTTGTTTTTTTAACTTACATGAGAATGGCCCGGTGATAATCCACGGAATCCGCTACAAGTTTAGAACATACGGTCATTGTTTCCTGTTTAACTAAACGGCGGTTTAACTCCCAGTTCTACATGGGATTTTTGACACTTCTGCTATCACTTTGGACGAAGTTTAAACGGTAGTTATGTACAAAATTGAACTTTTTCCTCAACGTTAGTACGTACGTCACACGAAAACGCTGAGAGAGAACGGCTGCCAAACATACGAGATTAAACTATTTGCTGTCAGCTACTAGCTACAGTTTTTAAGGTCGGTGGTTGATAGAAAAAGACAACCGAGCTCCTACCTTTTCGGGTAAGCGGTACAACGGTTTAAGCTAGCACCCACTTCCGCGCACTATAGCTGACTGTGCCGAGAAGTAACGTAAATCGGCGAGCGATTACCATGGTAACACTGAAGCGCAGTGGACACGCTGAATTACAGCTGCACCAGATTGTGCGAAGCGACAAACTCATAATAACACCGCGACTATTTGACATGTATTCAATCGCTTTCCAAGTAAGCACAAAATGAATCCTAACATGTAAACGAGACGACATATATGTTGAATGTGTCGTTAGCTTATTAGAAGATAGTGGCATCATGAGGTTACAATATATGCTATTTTACGAGGTGAGCCGTAGGAGTGATCATTTAAAAAAGACAAAAGTGCCTGTAGAATATTTTAACAGGACGCAGCATTAACTGTAGCTGTAAGAAACCCCCTGACCATTTCCAAATTCCCTGCCGACAATAGAATTACAATGCACACGGGCTGTAAATGCTTCACCGGAGGCGTTTTGGCAGTAAAACCCAGTCTGTTAATTGAAAGAAAATGCAACGTGGTGCATGGACATTAACCTACCCTAGCATCCCTGCGGTGCAGGATCTGATAGGCGGCTCTCCTGGTGGGACAGCAAGACACACGAGGATACAACCTGTGGCAAACGTCTCCGCTGCTGCTGCCGTCAAGCAACACTTTTCTCTCCCTTTTCTTCAGCCGCTTGGGCAAGCTCCCGTCGTAACATCGTCTCCTCCTGGGGCTAATTTCTCCCCGTTCGCCGAATTTTGCGTCTCCACATTCCCACACGTTGACCGCGATGGCCAGGACGAGCACAAATTGCAAATGCTTCATAGTTTAAAAAATAATATAAAATTAACAAAATAGATGGAACAAAAAAAGCCACTTTTTTTTGTAAAACAGTCACCTGCAATGCAATGTATATAGGCTATGTGTCTTTTATTCAGGGCTATATTTTTCCACCCAGAATCACAAGAACATTACACATATGCTGATTCTCAAAAAAGCAGGTGTCTTACATTTGATTCACTGCTGTAAAGACAGGTGTTTAAAAAATAAATGATTGTTGCTCCTGATCATACAGGCTAGTACCTCTCGGAAATTAGAAAAAAGTGATAAAATAAAAGCAAAACAATAATTTATCCTGATGGACACAAAAAGTCAAGAGCCGCGGCGTTCCTTTCAGATGTAATTCCCTTTGAGGACAGCACGGCGGTTTGTGAATGCACGGAGTCAAAAACAAAACAAATGGCCTTATAAGAAATAAAAGTTCTCTCTCACTAAAGTCCTCAGAGCGCTCACATGTTTCCCCGTGCTCTTTCCTCCTTCTTTTTAACCAGCGCGCGAGAACAGGAGCGAGCACGGTGACGTATGACTTCGCGGAGGCGCGCACATGGCCAATCGCGTCCACGTCGAGGTAAATGGTTACCTGGAAGAGCGCAGGGTAGGAGATGGTGGGAGTGTCCCTGTTGGACTGAAACAGTAACGTCAACTAGTACTGAAGTTTACTTCACTCTTCATAGCATAACATAACCATTTATGTTTTTGATAGTACACTTACCTGGTAGCAGCGTTTATCTATGTGTGTGTGTGTGTGTGTGTGTGGGGGGGGGGGGGTAGAGGAAAATTATGCATTAACCTTATTTGCATTAATATAAATCGTTCAACTCTTCTGTTATTTTCATTGACTTTAGTTGTGGATGTCCCACATATATTTTCCATGACTTCATTTTTTTCCCTTTTTTTTAACGACTATAGTTACTTGGCAGATTATGAGTAAACAAATCATATGGTAATATAAAATGTAAGGTTCTTTAGAGATTAACAGTAGGCTTACTGTTAACTATGGCACTCACAAAAAAATCAAAAAGCTTCTTAAACAAATAATTTGTACTATACATGTTCTAACTATTACAAGAGAAAGAAAGCTGTGTGAGTGGTTGCGTGTGTGTTGTGTGTGTGTGTGTGTGTGTGTGTTTGTATGTGTGTGTGTGTATTCATTTCTTTAATTTAGTTATTTAGTTTCATTTTTAAATCAGGAATCTGTGTTACCTCTCTCGCTACCTTCACAGAGCTTACTCTGATATGGAGAAAGAACTGATAATAATTCAGGAGGACTTTGAATACATTTCCCATACTCACGTATAAGTTATAAGTTTTTCTCCTTTCCTAAATAACTGAGCTTTTAGCTGAGGCAATTGACATTTCTTTAAGACACTGTAACATATAAAAATGGGGAATATTGAGTTACACTACAAACTGTGTCATGGGTGTTTGTCTTTGTTTCCAAATATTGTCTAAAAGGTTTATTCTGGTAGCTACGGAATGAAGAATTACATGTGTTAGGCAATGGAAAGTCTTCTACAGGGAGAATCAATCACAATGACCTGATGCCTTACAGTCTCACATTCTGTAAGGCATCTTAATTTGGCTAAAGTCTCCTGATAATACCAAAACAAATGTTGCGCAAATCCTCTTTCATTCCCCTCTTCAGAAAAGAGATAGCACTCTGAAAGGATTTTTTCGACCATGGCAATTAGTGGAGAAACAGAGCTTCCACCCACCCGCCTTTTCGGACTCTCAAAGGATCTGAAATCAGTTGCATTAGCGGCACCTGTTCTTACTTGGGGGTCTCCGGCACTCACCAGAGCCCCAGCTCAACTCATCTACAGGAATCTGGAGCGGGTGGAATCCAGGAGGGGTTGGTTTGATTGTGGGCAATTATGGAAATGACTGTGTGTGCTACGAAGCTGTGGCAGACCCTGCCAGATATGCCCCCCACCCTCTAACATTCTTTACATTACCCATCTAGAGACATTTCAGGACCAAGTATAGCCAAAGTGCTCCTGCAGTATCCTGGATGTAAAGGAGGGAAGGAACGGGACCACGCAGAGAAGGAATCTGTCACCACAACCACCGACACTTGCAGGCAGAGAAAATGAATATAGCCGGATTCTTGAACAGTGTGAAAACATGTGGGATGCAGCTGTGGAGCGAGAGTACATCTGCTGAGAGAGATAGACCATTAGAGAGAAGCACAGTTCAGCAGACCGCAGTTCTAAGCCGACATAGTCCTCTTGACACACACACATAAAGAAACAAGCAAACAGCCCTTAAAAGTGTCTTCTCTTTCAGAACTTGCTCTCCTCATTATTAGGAACTAATTAAACCTCTTTATTTGACATTTTATCGTTTTTCATGTCCACAGGTGAAATTTGAAGCTCCCTTTGCTTCAGGTTTGGGTCGTCAGGATGCAACTAAATATTGATATAAATGAAATACTATCACGCAGAGAGGCGCTCTGTTTCCCAGAACAGATATCACCTGCTTTGCACTTTTATTTCTGCAGGGTCAGTGGGGAAATTCTCATGCACTCAGCCTCTGACCCTCTGAGAGGATATCCCAGAGGATGATGGTTAGGTCTGCGTGTGACCACATAAGGATCAACAACATGAGTCTGGTGCTCTGCAAGCCCTCATTTTCGCCTCCCCTATTTCCCAGACAGAGATGTTGAAAGTTTACTCTGCCCATTCTGTTTTTGCGTTGTTTGCCTCATAACTCAGCATCGTAATCATGAGCATACACAACAGGACTGACAACAGAACTCGTTTGTGCTTTTTCAGTTTTTCCATTCCTTGCAGGCGAAACCACTACCTCACACCTCACAGTTCATTAGTCTACCTAAAGTTGTCTCCGACTGTTGTTAGAGGGGGCCAACACTTAGCTGTGGGTCCAGCAGGATTCATCTGTCAGGCTGCGAGAAAAGTATGAATTTTATTTGACTCAGCAATAAACTATGAACGGAACAGTATGTCTTTTCCAAAAAGCTGTAAAAATCAGCTTGTTCTCCTCCGCTATTGTGGTGTTGCTATGATTTCAAAGTATCTTTGAGACAGAAATTCTGTCTTTGTCTGATTCAGATGATTAACCTTTAAGTCCTGTTGCAGCACAGGCCAGTTGCCAGGAATTAACGTGGACATTTTACTTTTCCTGCAAACCACAGATACTTACAGTATTAATGCTTTTCAACCAAAATATGTTACATATCAACGTTTCTGGCAGGAACAAAGGACTTGAAAGCGGGACATGGTGTTCCAGTCTGATTGCCGAGTGCAATTTTTACTTCAGCCTAAGCCAAGACGTTTCTTAATCCTACACCTGTTCTTGGGCCTGAACCTAGCCAAGAGTTGCTTCTGCCTAAACCTCACCAGACTTTAACCATAGCGTTGACACATCATAAAATATCATTAGGCCTAAAGACTGATTTTGTTTGAACGCGCTGTGTTGTCGGTGAGTTTCCTGCTAACAAGGTGGTCTGTCTGTCTGCCCACCACTTTGTTTCAGACTGAATTATCTCCACAACGATTTGATGGATCGTCATAAAGTCTTTAATGGACATTAATGACTGACATTCACTGTTCTAATGTCCCTGAGATGCCATGAAAACCAGCCTCAATGGGATTAATCTCCACATCAATCTGGCCAGAGCTAATGCATTCTGCACTGACTATGTTATTCAACTGTAAGGACCCAACTCTAACGTTTGAAGGAATTCATCTTGTCCAAAATCTATCAAATTCATTTTAGCTAGTCCAATTTCAGGGAGTAGGGCTGGTTCAGGGAAGGCACAGGTGACTCTGTGGGTGGGCCCGGCCCCTCAATGCCCACTCACACCACCAGGTACGGCTCAGAACAGAAGAGTTTGAAACTACACATTTTTCTCAAACTAGCTTCGAAAATAATCACAAAAGTATTACTGGAGAGTATTACATTTGGCAAGTACTGTACAGTATAATTAGAATACACGCATAAAGTATGTATGCATGCAATGTAGAATTTTTTTAGTCAAAGCCAGAGATGGATGGGTCATCGTTTGAAATATCACGTCTTTACATTCAAGTCCCGAGTCAAGACAGGCAAGTCTCAAGTAAGTCACAAGTTTGAATCTTTGCACATAAATATTTCCCAATGTATTCTTTTGCAAATGTAAATACTCGTTTCTAAAATTTTAAATCCGACCAAGTAACAGTAAGTCGTATATTAAAGTTATAAAAACCCAGAGTATTTTATGAAAGGTGTAGTTAATATTTTTTTATGGGGTAATTTTTTATTAACATTTGGACTCATAGAAAACCTGAAGCCTTTCAAGTCATAAGGCTCAAATCCAGGTGAAGTCACGAATCACCGGTTTTTAAATTCCAAGACGAGTTGCAAGTCTTTTATGATTTTGTCAAATAAAGTCCGGAGTCATCAAATCTCTGACTCGAGTGTGACTCGAGCACTCGTCATATGACTCCTCCAAAATCTTCCAACACTCCAGCTCTGCAGTGCTGAAATCACATTACATGATACTATTTTTGTCAACGCCACTGACATGACATCATTAATGTCAGCCCACTGCTAACAGCCATTCAACCATGAGTGTAATTTTCTTTCATGGCATCCATCCCTCACCTTGCAGCACACAGCAGCATTGTGTTACTCTCACACCTTCTTTAATGGCCCAGCTTTGGCAATCGTACGCCCCGAGGCATCCAGAGCTTCGGAAAGTGTTCACAAAGTCATTAATAGTCCTGACAACAACTTAATGAGCCTCTGCCATCTGTTTATGAAAAGCTTTGGGCAAAAGTGAGAGAGAAACAAGAAAATCAGATCCAGTAGCGATTTCCAGCTGTGTGAGTGTGCATGATTTCCACTTGAACAGATCTAAACACACGAGGACATTTTAAGTGTAGTGACTTACGCGGCGTCATCTACAGTGAGTCAGTGGTAGAGGCTGGGCTGTCTGCCCGATATCAACAGCCTCTAAATCACAGGCTTCAACCATTGGACCACACTACCTCACCTTTAGCTTCCATGCCCGTCTTTCCTCCATACCACCCTGGAGCGTCCTTAGGCCTTGTTTGTCTGAAATATACACATGGCATGAGTAAGTGAAGCCACCCAGAGCTGCCTGGCTTGGTGGCACGGGACACAGACAAGTGGACAGGACGGTGTTTTGCGACTGTTTACTCAACACTCGATGCCTGATGCATAAAAATACACACAAACACGATTGTAAAGCTCCAGGGAGGTAAATACAGCGGCACTGAATTTTACTGCTCCTAACACACGAGGTAGAAAACTGATCCGCCAGTTGCCTCATGGATGTTTTGCAACAGTTTCCAGCTGAGGTAGAATCCAGGTGGTCATTCTACCTCTCAAGGGGCTCAAATCTCTCACTTTAATCATGGAATTTCTTTCTAACCTTAAAGCAGAAACACAACAACTGAAGTGACCGATCCTGTTACTGCTTGGCTTTATTCCCCTGCAGTCTGCTTTGAAGGGGTCTATTTCCTTTTCCTCCCTGTTTTCAGTTTCTTTTGGTCCTCTCTGAACCCTATAATAGAGAAAAGTGCAATCCCTCGAGGGCAACAAAGAGGTTAATGTGCAGATTGATGACTCTCTGTGGTCAGTTGTTTGTAAATGTTTCCACCACGTTAAGCAGATCCCAAAGTAGTACCATGTTAGATACCGTACGTATGTGGGCAAATTGAGGATTCATTACAGTCGGGAATCGCTGAGCTGCAAATGAATTTGGTGGGATGAGATGGGGAGCAGGAGGGCTGGTGGTGGTAAGTGTAGTCTGGTGTGGGCAGCAATGATGGTGGTCCCTGACTGTCGATGCTCTCCCCTCTTTCCCTCTCTTTACGCCCTCAATCCCAGTACCCCGTCGTCCTCATCCCATCTGTTCCTGCTTGGCCTCTCAAGCTCTCCATCAGGTAGGCCCGAGCTATTGAGTGCTCCTCTCATCTCATGGCATCTGAATAAGCCAGAGGAGTGTGTGTGTGTGTGTGTGTGTGTGTGTGTGTGTGTGTGTGTGTGTGTGTGTGTGTGTGTGTGTGCATGTGTATGTGTGTGTGTGTGTGTGTGTTTGTGTGTCATAAGTGGACTGATTGAAATGTGAATGAGAAAGGACACGCTTCATAATGAGATGACACTAGTCACAACCCATTTTGTTGTCTCACAGGGCCTGCACACGCACGCGCGCACGCGCACGCACGCACGCGCGTGCACGCGAGCCTTAATTGAAAATTTATACTGTGCTGTATACTATATATACAAGTGTACTTTTCTGTATGTTAAACAGGTGTGTGTGTTGTCTGTCTTCACGCTAGCAGTTTCAATCAACGAACTGATGTAGCAACTGAACAGTCTGTACTTTTCCTGTAATTAGAACAAAATGATATACTTACATTTCCTGAAGATATTATTGGGAATTTATCATAAGATGACCAACATATAATTAACATATAAACGCAATTGATCTTACTGTAGTCAGAGAAAAAACACACATTTAAGCCCCATCTATTCAGCAAGTTCTCTCCAACCTGAGCTGCTACACCATGGAATAGCCTGCGATGGTGCAGGCTGGCTAACAGAAGGTGCTAGCAGCGCTCAATATGTCATTGTCTCTTGTTTGGCTAATTTCAGAATGTTGTGTCAGCCCTCTGACAAACACACACACACACACGCACACACATGCCAAAGATGTTGAATTGACATCTTTTGGTCGTGTCTGTACTCGGTGGGTTTCCCCCCGAGAGAGGCAGGCCACCACTACATGCCTGCGTAAACACATTTATGTCCCCACGACGTGAGTAATGCTAATATACAGACCTTTAAACCCAGATGTCGAGAATACCCAGAAAGGCGTAGGAAATGCAAAATGCCTGACCTCACATAATCTTGTTAAACACAAAAATGTTTTCAGTGATGTGGATGAAGCATTTAGAAACACAGGAAATTGTAATATACTTTGCAGAGTTAGTGTAATATTCAACAGAAGGCACGTGTACCTGTGTTGCGACGTCATTTCTATTCTGAGATGCTGAGTTCAGGGAGTCCTTCCAATGGCTTTTCAGTATCCTTGTGAACATGTACGTCTCAAAGGATAGCACTTTTGCCCAATGTCGCTCTTAAAAAACTTTTTTCATCTTCCCACTCATATTGCAATGACTTCTCGGTGAGTCAGCAAAGGTGACAAAAGGCTCCAACGTAACAGCCTCTCCAGGGCCGCGTCAATCACTCACTACCAGAGCGAGATTCATCTTTTTATTCCCAGTTATTGCATGTTTGTCTGATAGCAGAACAATAGAACATCGACTTCTCCTGAAGTCAGAGCAGTTTTTTGGGGTCACAGGGGAAATTATGTCATGTATTTATTAGCCTACCTTGTTTTTATTGTGGTAGTCTTTCAAAATTATTATTTTTTTTCCATAGTGGAGCATAATGAGCAGCCAGGAATTGTGACTGTGCCCACACATGACCCAATTAAAATAAACATGAGGACCATCAGTTATTCTCCCTTTTCTTCTGTGTTTTGTCTTTCTCCAAATGCCACGAGGATGCGAGAAGGCGGATGTCCTTGTTCATTTTCTACTGCCAATTTAATAGTAGGTCAGACTGGGATCTTGTTTATGTGGGGAGTGAAATTGGATTACTTCCTTTTCCGTCTGAATTTAGAGCACATGGTATTAAAACACAACTTTTTTCCGCCCCGCCTCTGTGCAGTACGAAGACAGGAGTTGATCTCATGTTTACTGTTACCTCTATAATGACTGTTCACTATTCACACACGTTTACGTAAAGGGGAGTTTCTGTTAACACGTGGTTATAAAACACATCGAGACATACTCAAATATATCTACTGCCAGCGAAGAAAATAAGGGAGTGTCTTTATATTTACTTTAAAAAACTCAAACCCTCCATTCTAACCGCCACCCGAGCAAAAAGATACATGATTGTCATCGTTATTACCTCCGCCAATGACGTGATGTCTTCCCTTTGTGTCTCTTTGATTGCAGCAACATTTCGCAAAAATAACCTACTGATAGAAATCTGCGACCACTGAGAGACAGATGGGGCCATATTCATAACTTCATGTGCAGAGTATCAAATCTATTGCAGTACATATCATGCAATCTGTGTCCCAGACATATTATTGGGTACTGCTGGGCCTTCGCGTTGATACGCGCTCTCAGTGCGCTCTTGTAACTAGTATTAATTTGTGTTCTTTGTCATTCTGGAGACAGAAAATTCTGCATCAATGAAACTGAAATGTTGAAATAAACATTTAATTGTTAAGCAACAGAGGAAATAACATATGAATTACTGGAATGATTAAAAACCTCTCCTTATTATGAAGTCTAAAGGGGCTTTAGTTTTGTGGTGGGAGGCCAGACCTTATCCTACAAGGCTGTTACTTACCAAGGGCATTGAAGCTCAACACCCACATACATCCAAAGCTGCTGCTTTTCATACTGCAGTGCTGCGAGACAGCGAGACGTGGTTGCATCTGAATATCTCGCCTGTTGTTTCTGGTAATGCCTTTCGCTTTTTGGATATTATGCCCACATGTGTGCGCCCATACACTGCCCTCTGTAACCCTTTCCCTCAGCGGTTTCCTGAAACCTACATTTTCCTCCCGGTTACTCGCCGCTCCACCAGTAGTTGAAATTGCACATTAGAGGAGAGCATGTCTTTAGGTTGCTATAGCAACAGGGTGAGTCATTCTGCTGCAGTCAGTTTAGTCACACTCACACTGACTGTATGTTTTCCCTCTCTTCTTTTCCATCTCACTGTCCCTCTGAACCCCCCCCACAACACAAACACACATGCCCACACACGCGCTTTCCATCCCTGCAAATCGTTTTGTTATTCCGGCTTGTGTGCACGTCTTAAGAGCAGGAGAGTGACTGGCTCCTGTTCTTATTCTCAGTCATTCAGTGTCTCAATGATCCACATGTAGAACAACATAAGACATAAAAGTGGATTCAAATAGACGGAGTGTGTGTGTGATGTGTGTGTGTGTGATGTGTGAGCGAGACAGAGCAGGCTGATAATCAGTCCGAGAGGAATGTCACTGCTCTCAGTTTGATTGCTTATTAATGGAACAGGCTAATGAGTAAACCCACAGCAGAGAAGCACA
>CAAKHC010013129.1:14898-31967 GCA_901007825.1 Macroramphosus scolopax
GAGACACTGAATGTATAGAGTGTAATATCCTCTAATAAACTATGATAAATCTAAATCTATTTAATGAGGCACCACACACACACACACACACACACACACACACACACACACACACACACACACACACACACACACACCTGCTTTAGAACTGAATCATCAAACACTTCATTGTCACTTGGCAAATTGAATTCTATGCTGTGTTAAAAAAGAAAGAAAGAAAGTGAATTCAGAGGTCTATAAGTTGATGCATTTTAAAGGTATCACTTCATCACTTGCGACATATGACCAGACGGTTTGGGCGTCCACTCATATTGTAAGAAATAAGGAAACGCTAACTTCCTTAGCACGAGCAAGAGGACAAAACTGTTGATCTGCGAGTAGATTAACATTCCCACACTCCTGCCCAACTACCATCCAGAGTGCCACGCTGTTTGCACGGCTTTAAAAACAAGTCGTTAATTTCTCACCAGCCAGTTTGTTCAGTAACTCGTCCAACTCAGCTCATTAGGACCTTTTGTGACAAAAACTAGTATTTACATTTTTATGAGGTGATAATCTGAGTCGTAACCCACCAGTCACGTACCTCTGGTAGTGTCGGCACAAGTGTTGCACGTCTCCAGCTGCAGTGAGTCACTCTTGTGTTTAATTGACTGCATCCTTGACCCCTGTCTCTCCCCTGGTTGGCTTAAGGAGGATTGGCCGGATCCGCATTGCCACAAGGGTTATCTAAACGCAGGCCGGGAACTCGGGAGTCTGTGTGTGACAGGCTAACAAGAGCAAAATGGAGACTCGCTCTATCCACAGGATCAGACAAAAGTCTGGACAAAGGAGGTTGTACATTGAGCTGCAGTTGCAGTGACTCCATACTGTCACTGCAACCAATGCAATTAAGGGGTCCAGAGGAAGGAAACCCCCTGAAATCCATTCATATTATACAAATATGGCCACCAATGTCTACTCATGAATACTGTCGTCTGAAGGCAGTTATCATGAGCACGAGGACGAAATCTGCGAGCGGCATAACGCAACAAGCTGTAATGAAACGCATAGCTACAGTTACAGGGCTTCACAGGCTGGTTAATGAATAAATGATAACTCTCCTGTGTGTGGAATAATGTCTGCGTATGTGTGGGCGTGTGTTTGTCCTTCAAACCATTGTGAAGTGTAGCCACTGCAACAAATAGGCCAAAAGCTCTAGTGTGCATGTGATAACAAAAAAAAAACCGAAGCAGTGGAGGGTTTCTGCTCCCTCCCCAGAGAGGTGGGAGGAGGCTGCGGGTGCACACAATGAAGAGCTGGATGACGCAGCTGAGAAAGGAAGGAAGGGAAGGAGAGACAGATAAAGCAGGATTCTGAACGAGGAGAGGCGGAAGAGGTGGAGGAGGAGGAGGGAGCGAAGAGAGTGTGCGTAGGCAGACTGCGTGGGAAGGAGATGCTGCATAATCAGCTTTCTAGGGTTTTCTCCCTCTCCCTTTATCTTTACCTTCTCCTCTGTCTTTGTTTCTGAGAGGTCCGGGCCCATTCAGGTCCATTAGACCTCTCTGCGTCTGCCTCGCTTATCTTGTCTTCTACTTTCTCTCCCACCCATGACTCACTTAACAACACAAGCTGGTTGGCCCTGTAATAGACTCTCACTGCGCTTGATTCGTTTTATAAAAGATTAAAAGATCGTCCTATCTACATCCATGTATACATCTGCAGGCACAGAGGACATGCTACTTCCGTTTCTTTATTTTGTGCATCATCAGGAGATAATTACAAAATATGATATAATTTCTTTTGATCCCTGCTTTCACTGATCTTTGCAAAACACAGTAGTAAAACCCCGTTTAACCTCTAAAGCCGTCCGACGCACAGCTAAGGTCTGCTCAGTCAACATTATTTCACACTTATCAGCTCCTGGCATCACAGTCATTTCTCCACACATAATAAGTGAGAAATAGAATAACAGTTGAATCGTGAGCAAAGAGGAACCCAGTGAGTCATCGCTCACACATTCGAACGGCGCCTGGAGCTGCTCTGTTAAAAGGCAATCTCTTGAGAGAGAGGTGGGGGAGGAACGAATGTGTGGGCGGAGGGGAAACTGGAGCAGGTGGTGGTTGTGGCGGTGGCGAAGGGGAACGGCAGGGGGAGGGAGGGAGGTGGTGGGTTTTCCTCTCAGAAACATCCCTGAATACTAGGTATCGCTCTGACAACCGTCTTACTGGAGGCAGAGCAGGAGGTGAGGTGGAGCCGGAGGGGAGTGGGGATGCTTCATCCTCGTGTGTAGGGGAGACCTTAAATGTGCAACGTGTGGGTGGGTGTGTGTGAAGCGAGGGCACAAAACAGGGAACACCATCATCATCACTATTTGTGGTTCTAGACGGAATGAGTAACAGCTTAGTTGTGAATGAAAAAGCCTGAATAACAGTGTTTATTTAGTGATGTGATTCCAGTAAACTCCACCGTCCAAACAATGACAGTTGGAATATCTTATTGATGCAGAAAAACAAAGGCATCTGTGTTCATGTGCTTTATCGCGCTAGTCTCTTGCTTCCTGCAACACATCCCTAGTGTCAACATCAGCTTTAATGCAACTGGCAGGGCCGTTTCCAGCTTTTTGGGGGACTCTGTTCAAATCCTGTGCACGGTAACCACGAGGTCTCGGATGCATCCAACAGCCGTGATGACAAGAAGCGGGCTGTTCGTTCACTCCAATGTAAATACCCTCTCATCATGATGAGACATGCAGAGCAGCTGCTCCAGCTGCTGTGTGAGTGACGCACTTCATAAACCAGACCACAACGTTAGCGTTCAAATATAAAATGTTTAAAGTGACGACTTTTTAGTGGATTGAGTCGTTCCAATTTACAGTGTTGGCACGTGGCTCCCTGCTACAATCTGGACTCCGTACGAATGAGAAACACATGGTTGTAAAAACGGGAATTGATCACTAACACAACCTGCCCACAAACAATTCCTGCTATATATTGACGTGAAAAGATGAACACATTGAGGTGAAAGGGAGCACTGATGGTGTATCCGATTAGGCTGCATGTTGATAGTTCATGCTGAAGGGGGAACCCAGTGCTACAGAAAGTGGTGCACAAGGTGTCCAAAAGTCCGTAAGTGAGTGAGAATGTGTTGAATTTGCTGTTTGGATCCTGTTGCCTGCGAGTTTCCATCAGTAAATGCACACAGCAGGCGATAGGTTCCAATCTCCTTTATAGTTTGTACGAGACGCAGTAGAAAAATGTATGTGAACGTGGACTTTTTGGTCCATAATTCTTTTCCCAGTTGATAATCTACTTTTGACAAGAGCATCTGCATAATGTTATGTATGATGTCATGTCATCATCTTTAATATGTAATAACACAATGAAGGTTTTTATTCACCTGTGTTGGTATTTTCACCTGCGTACAAACATGTGAGCAGCCTCAAAGGGCGTTTTGCTGGATTTTCCACTCCGCTCAGATGATGACGTAACTGCATATACAGAGGGGGAAACCCTTCACAAGCTCCCAACGGACTTACTGCTCATGCATCTGTCTCAGTGATTGAAGCGCTAAAGCTCAGGATGATGCAAAGGGGTGAAACACAGACGATGGGCCATTCCTCAGCTTCTTTACACTGCACAGTCTGTCTGTCAGTATAGCAGGGCGTGTATTAATCCAGGAGACTGATGCTCATTCTTATAAAACTTGCATTTCTCAGAATGAATAAATCACAGTGGAGCGATGGAAGGAGGCACTGACAGCTCCCAGCCTGTGTGGCTGCAGCAGTCCCCGCTCTGCAGTCTCATTCAGCACCACTCTGCAGTTCAGTTCATTTTGGCTCTGATGTACTGTATGATTGTGGAGTTGGCAGTGACCCAGACTCTGCTAAGGCAATCTGTGGCTTCTTCTGTGACAAGCCTGTTCCTAGCAAAGTAGGAGTCATGCTTCGCATTCATCTGGTTCAATCATCTGCCCATCATTTCCTCTCCCTCTCAGTCTGATGGAGAGTGTGCTGTAGACAGATTCAAAGCAGTCTTCTGCTACAAAGCCACTCGTACCCACACAGTCATGCACAGGGAGGTCTCAGGATTTCTTGCATTGGTACGTTGATTAAACAGCTGAATTCAATTTCTCCTCTGTGAATAAGAAAATGAGAATAATCCATCACTTAAGATTTTGTTTGTTTTTTTTGTGGCAAAAACAGCATTAAAGATCTTGAAATGATTGGAAGGTTTGGCATATAACAAATAGATGGTGTCCAGAGAATGAATCAGACCTGACCGGTGAAATACATCAACCGGCAGATATTTGAAACAGACAGTATTGATTCCCCTCGGTTTTATTGTGATGACTTTGAGATTAACTTTATCTGACTACCGTCACATTATCTGTCTCCGACTTCTTCAAAACAATCATATGCCAGGATGTCATAGCACGGCTGGTCGTTCATTGTTTGCTCTTGTCTACATTGAGGTGGGGAATAGATTAGAATGTGTAAAAATTAAGACAGATGTTCCCTTGCTGATCACAGGCTGGATTTGGCTTATCTCTCCAATTAATTTGGATGAAGTGATAAGGAGCGGAAAGAAATCAATGAGCCTCAGCAGCAGGGAAAAATGAAGTGAGATGCATGACAGGGAACCTTATCAGTGATCTGTTCCCACGGCTTCATACACAACCCGACCCTTCAAATAAGGCAAAGTTAGAGCCCCTTTCGCTTTAATTCCTTTATTCACAGATTGGAAAACAACCCTAAAATAACTCTTTTGTATGAGTTGGTCCCTCGAGGCTCGATAGATTTTGATCGACGAAAAAAAAAAAAAAAAGTTGTTTAGAAAGCAGGTCGGTTTTTATGTTTCTTTGAGAAATCAAGCAGTTTTTTTTTAACAAGCAAGGAATACAGAAATACTACTCTCAAAGAGATAACTCACAAAAATCCCATTAGTTACAGCATCCTAACATGACTCTTCAAAGTAAATCCCATAAAATACAAAATCTCATCGTACCGATGTTTCAGCTTCAGTCTCGAACACATGAGCATTAACTGTGGACTGGATCGTTGTTGTACCGTAAGTGTGAGAAAATATGAAGATTCTGTACTAAAATGTTAACTCTCATGCAGACCTACACACAGCTATGCATCAATGCATTTGACAGGCTACTGGTTAGCATACAAACCATTAACCTCAGTGTCCCGGACATACAGCGTCTGTCTAATAGAGGACATGGGTTTAGTCTAGCTCATGTGACATTTTGCTTGTATTCACAGCACATTTTTATCTTTGTACAAATATACTAATTTGTTATCCACCTTTACAGCTGCTGTCATCATATTGTACTGAATCAACTCAGATGAATTTGGCATTAATAGTCTTCTCCTTTCACCAGACCCTTAGAATTGTAATCGTCATACGGGAGGCCTCGTCATAAACAAGGAGGATTCATTATATTCTTTATCCTTTTGCTATAAAACAAAAACTTTGAGTTCGGTGATGCACCAAAAAGCACATGTTGTGTCTTCGTGGTGTCCGAATGGTTGAAGCTCTGATTGTGTCTGTGGAGTCTAATGTGAAAATAAATTGCTACCCTCCACTCATTTGGGTTCACTTCCTTTCATCTCAGTCATTGTTCTCCTAATTGGGATCATAGTTTGTGCATCAGAGTCCACTTAGCCTCGAGAGGAGAACTCCTGTCACGACGCAGAGAAAGATCCGGGCAGGCTCGAAAAGGAGCGTCGTCTTAATGCCCGAGCAAAAAGAGGACGGCAATTTTCCACTGATTCTCCATTCACTTCTTTTAAATCACTGCAATGAAATAGCCTCAAAGAATTAGGGAAGGGAGACGGGATGAAAGCGGGAATTCCCCTCGCTTATCATGATTTATATTCAACACCATCTTCTGCGTTGGCTCCTCTCGCTGCACAGGAAGCCCCTCTGATGGCGGCATTTAACCAGCGAAACTGGGTTACAATCAACCTGCTGTTACAGCTGGGTACGTAAACAGAGTTCAAAGAGTAAAAACGGATTGTCAACATACTTCTTAATCAATTAATCGCATTCTTTAAGCACGGGACCGAATCTACGAATGTTTCCCTCAAATGGCAGCATTGGTTTTTAACTGCACAGTGGAAGCCAAAGAGGAAATAAATAAGTCGGACTACAAATAACCTCTTTGTTCTGTCCGGTTTTATGAGCTGGCAGGAAGTGAAGTCCTCGCCCCCCCTTGGGGAGCATCCACACCACTGTCAACTTTCTCAGGATAAGAAGAGGAAGAGGAGGTACAAGAAAGACTTTTCTGTTGAGCCTCATGCACGAGAAGGCATGCCTCTCTTATGAAGTAAATAAACATCAAACGTCCGTGGAGGCCACCATCCTGTCTCACAGCTTTCATTAAGAAAGCTGTTTCAGTGCCAACACACTCTCTCAGTGGCCATCGTCATCTAAGTACTGCAGATGTACAAAAATATATTACAACTCATGAATAATAGTAAAAAACATTGACGGTTGTCGTATAACTGACAACAAACACCCCAGTCGGGGGGTAAACTAGTCAGGCATCTGCTAACAGTCTCATTCTTCTCGGTCTAATAAACTCATCATTCAAAGTCGTTCAAACCTTTTTGGGGTTGTCGAAAACAATCAACCAATCAGGACGTTGTGGGTGGGATTCACTGGGTTCACTATTGTTGATGAAATAAACTCGTAATCTTAAGTCGTTTTGGACAACAACACCTGCTGAAGGACGAATGTATATGATATATGGCTATATATTGTATATAAAGCCATGATAGTTCGGGTATAATCATCCGGATTTGTATGGCCCATAAAGCAAGTATTCGTATTCCAGCTTTTCCTTGTACCCTGCCTACCAAAAACTCGATCTATGGATGCCGTGGAAACTACTCTGCACTTACTGAAATGTACAACGTTTAGGACACAGTCATTTAAATAAGGGCTAGTTTGTACGTACTCTCTTATCATTCATTCATGACAGAGCTACATTCATGAAGTAAAGCGACAGGAACTAAACGCACTGAGCAACTGTTACGACAAATATGGTCTTGTCCGAAAATGATGTTTGTGGGGCAAATATGAAATTCCCTACTAATTGTTTGGACTGGAACCATTCAGAATGAAAACAACATTATGTTTTTCCAAATCGAGCAGGGGAGTTGTTAGATTTAATTGCCAGACGCGACATTTTACTTGACCCCGGCAAACAGGCAATCCTTATTGTTGGGCCCTGCACGTCCTGGAAAAGTTTTAGCCGATAAACACGGTTAAAGTAAAGGTACGTTGTGTCCAGATCTGTAGCGTTCTACTGGTCTAAAAGCACCTGGTTTCACAGTGGGACAGCGAGTGCAGAGGCTAGTTCAGCTTCAATATTTCTTTCTGGACAAGCAGAAACAGAAACAACAGCGGTCGACTCACCAACAGAGACAGTAAACAAACTATAGACACACTCAATGGAGAGACCTGATTGAGATGTGCCCATCATTATTTTTGAATTGTACCTTTCTCCATCAATGAACTGTAACATCTTTGTAATGCTAACAGGCACAAAGAGGGACCGGTTGCATTGCTATTGGATCAACTGTACCTTAGTTTATCTTTGAATTTCCATAGGGAATGACGTAAGGACTACTTCAGGTGTTTCTCGTGGGTCTGGACGCTATTCAAGCTGTATACAGTAGAGATATCTAAACCGAGGCAAGACAAAGCAAACAGAAAGAAAGTGTCCATCAGCAGGAATGAGGTTGACTCGGAGGACGACTGGAGCCCTGCTACACTGGGCTGTGGTCCGGAGAAGCGTGTGTAGCCGTCACTGTCACACACTCAGTCGCCGTGTCCTTGATGCGGCGGAGGCCCATGTAGAGCCTCTCATCCAGGTTAGCAGTCAGTTTGTCTGTGATCTCTGCTGTGATGGTTTGTGGACCGTAGCCCGAGGAGTCGCGCAGCTGAGGGGGCGAGCGCTCGTCTAGGGGCTCGGGGGGGAGTCCAGACTGTTTGCTGTCCTCCTGAGGGTCAGGATGCACACACGGTGCTCCATCTTTCTCTGAGAAGGACGGATGAAGACTTGGTGGAGAAGATGTGACGTGGTCCTCAGTGTCTCTGACACCCCGCGCGCTCTCCTTCTCTACATCCTTGTTAGTCGTAGGCACTACTTTCGGAGTTTCGGGAGTGACGCCTTCGTTGTTCTCCTCGTCAGGTGCACTGACAATGCGGGGTAATGTACTGTGGTAGCTGGTGTCCAGTGGGTAGTTTACACTGTCACCCCTCCGTAGTGGGGTTCGTTGCCTTTCAAAAGAGGATTGGAAGTGTCTGACACCGGGGTCGCTCCACTGCTTGTGCCGCTGCCATTGCTTGCGTAGATGGATTCTGGACCGGTGCTTCTTTAGCGGTGACCCATGCTGGTCGAACTGAGGGTCATGACGGAGGAATTCGTGGAAGAGCGCGTCTGTTTTCTCATCGATACTGTAATCTCTTCGGTGCAGGGCTGGAGGTTGAGTTGAGGGCTGTGAAGCCTCTCGTGGTGTCAGCAACTGACCATATGGGAACCAGCCCTGTGGACCAGCAGGAGTTTCTATGGAAACTGCTGCGCTGGCGCCCAACAATGACTCATCTTCTGGCTCCTCCTCAAAAAGATGAGACTCAAAGCTCTCGCCGATCGTGCCACTTCGCCCTGCGTTGGTGAAGTGGTTCCTTTTCTCGTGGGCTGTTCTGTCCTTCGGGCTGTCACTGCTGCTGCTGCTCCCAAACAGTCGCATGTCTTCTGGACCACGAGACGGCGCCTCTATCGATGCATAGCCACTGTCCATCTGCAGCAATTTACGAGTCCCGGTTTCTCCGTCGCTGCCCCCTCGCTCTGATATTGACCTTCGTTGCTTCCCGTTTTTTACCTCCTTCGTCCCAAGCTTCTCATCCATGTACACCGAAGAGTCCTTGTCATCCTCTCCAACCTCCATCTCATCACCCAGATCCTGCGATGGGTAGCTGGGGAGCCCTCCTCTTTCTTTTTCTGTCCGTCCACCCAGCGAACACACACTGTCAGCATCACTGCAGATGGAGTTCCTGTCATGGTTGCTGCTCTGGTCAGAGGCAGCATATTGTTCCAGTGTTGCACGTAAGGTCCAGATGTCTGTGTAAAGTGACTGGGGCTCCTGGAGATCTGTGGGGTCCAAAGGGTCAGCAAACTCCCTTCTTGCCAGGGTCAGCGCTTCATCTTGGGGATCAGGGGAAAGGCCAATCACCCCTGTTCCACCATGGCTGCCGGTGGGCTCCACCATCACCTCGACCTCTACCCTGTAGTACACACAGGGAAGGGGAGGAAAGAAAAAAGGAAAGACATGAAGGAAAGGGAGAAACAAAGAGACATGCACACCATGTGTTGGAGCATTGGCCTAAATATTATATTCATCTGAGCGATGGCTGTGGTCACAGAATGATTGTCATGACTTGCATTGCTGCTGTGGCATGTCTGTTCACGAGCCCTGGCTGAATAGTGATACCAGGAAATGATCAGAAAAATGTTCATGTTTGAACAGCAAATATAAAAAAAATACATATTGTCGACCACAAGGACAACTCAATTTCTTTTCACTCACGACAGCTTCCAGGAAATCTTTTTTTAACAACAAACATTTGCAAACATAGAAAGGAAATACTGATTTTATTGAATATTAAATATTAATTTCGCTGTATAACACCATATTGAGCAAAACTCTGCCAAACTATAAACTAAAAATAATAAAATGTCAAACAAATAACTCTCTTTTTTTATCTTTTTCATGTATATTAGGCAGGTGTCTGTCACCCAGCTGAAGGCGAAGTGATGGAGAACTGGGACTTGGAGCCATATCTTATCATCCACATGTCTTTTTTTTTTTTACCTACAGTGAAGAAATGATTGCAAAGCAAAGCAGTGGACAGGATGAATGGCAAGGAAATTAAAGATACCTGCCGAGGGAAGGGGGTGGTGAGGATGTAGATGAGAGAAGCCTTGTAGTGGGCTGGCTGGGACGGTAGGGGATGTCCTGGGTGCGGGCGATGTACTGAATGAGGTCTATGTGGTGTGTGTCGTTGTCATCCTGGTCCATGCTCTCGCTGGCAGCACGCTGGCGCTGAAACTGTCGCCTCTTTGGAGAACCTGGCTCACGGCGGACAAGGGGGAGAGAGCGGTGAATAATTAGTAAATTACTTATGAAGTGACACCTAATTCAGAGGAAACCTTCCGTCGACTGTCGAGGTGTCTGAGTGGGATTTTGTGTTTGTTTTTTTTGTTTGTCTCATGGTATGATAGAACAACAGAGCCCCGGGGCAAGAGAGGGAAGAGTGTGTTTACAGGATGATGGAGCAGCGGGGAGGATTCACTCAGGGGCACAAATTAACTTGGAACGACCAAACTTTGCATTACTGAGCCATCTGTCCTCTACGCGTGTGCGTGCATCTGTGTATATTCAACTCTTAGCAACGAGGAGACATCTCACAGTTGGTTCCTTGAGCCCCGGCTTAAGTATTGTCTGTTTACCACAAGAGAAGATTGACAAAAATACTGAAATGGATAATTTGTATGGTAGCTAACGTGCTAGCCCCGAGCTAGCCCAGCATCGTCTTGTCTCCCAGCCCTCCGTACCTTCGGTGTGCCTCTCTGTCACCAAGTTATAAAGGAAGTAAGCATTTCCATCTTTTCTACTGAAGAACAGACATTGTCAAGTGTTTATTACCTCTCATGTCCAGGCTCGAGGCTCTCTGGCTACTGTCCAGCTTCCATTTCTTGATCTTGAAGTAGGGACTGGCCCCCTCCAGGCTGGCATGGCGCCGCAGTTTGGTCAAGAACTGCAACACCGGCCCGTGGCTTCCTGCACCGCTACCAGACGGAGGGACGCCGCCTCCCGCTGTGGCCCCTTCTCCCACACTGACACTGCTGCCTCTGACCTGGGGCCCCGGTCCCCGCATCTCAATCTGAGCAGACACAGAAATGGATCTGATATATTATCTTCCATGTTTCTGATGTGCTGTCATACACATGACGGGTGTGAAATGTAGTTGGAGGTAACTTACAGAGCAGCTGCTCGGCGTCTTGTTGAGAGCTGTGTTATTGTCACTGAAGCTGGTGTCCGCCACAGTGGAGTTGAGGGCGTCTCCAGGGAGGGCGCAGCTGGGATTGATGCTCAAGCTGGTCAATGCTGTTTGCGGTAGTGGGGACAGCATTGGCTGAAGGGAGCAAAAACACAAGGAGTATTTCTATCATAACAATCCTATAACCACGGTCGATAAGCAGCGTCGGCACCTCGCTCCAGCACTTGGGTTTGTTTCCATGTTTCAGTTACACCTATGAATGAATATCCAGATTCCCTCCCAGGCTGTCAGCATAGCTCCAGTGATTGAACAGCTATTTCTAAATGGGAAATCAATGTGCTCATTCTGCTGAAAAAAGCAGGAAAATAAATCCCCGTTCGCCGTGTTTGGGTACATTAGGTTGATACATTTTTTTTACCCTTGACCAAGTGATTGATGGTCTAATTGACCCAGGTCAAGACTAATGATGCATCAGGACTAATAGCAGGTCGCGGCTGTCACCTGGAAGATGGAAAGTGCTGACTTGGCGACAGGGCGGGTTGTCATGGTGATGGTGTTCTCAGCCGACTCGCACTCGTGGATGGTGACTATCTTAAGCGCAGGGGGAGGGATGTGAAGGTGCGTGAGCCGTGCATTCTTTAGGTGGTGAAAGTCCCCCTCTGTTAGAGTGTACCTGAAGATGCAAGAGTCACATAAGAGGCGTGTTACAGTCTTAACGAGTCCTAAGACACGAGGCTTATCCTCCACAAGAGACATACAAACAATAGGAAATATCTAAACTAACATGCTGTAAGATGCACACAGTGAAATGTGCACTTTAATCTCAGAAAGTGGGGGTGCAAGGACATGCATGAGACAATGTATAAACAGCATTTTGGATGTTCTTTGTGTGATTACACGTGTGTTCTTTCTGACCTGCGGCCTTTCTCCATCGCCTTCTTGCTATGATCGAAGAGTGCAGCCTCATTGAAGGACACACGACGGCCTGTAGTGCCAGTGGATAAGAAACGCTCCGTCTCTTGATTGTGAGAGCTGGCCATTGACAAGCAGTCGGACTCATCCACCCTGATGGTGATCTCTACCCAGCGGTACAAATGGGAGTCAGAATAGAGAAAGAAAGAAAGAAAGAACAGACAGATGAGTTATTTCCACGCGTTGTAGGTGCAATTCGGCCTTGGCATTTAATCTAACACATCCCAGGGCTACTACAGTTGAAGAAAAAGTCAATCTGTATCTGCTATATTCATATTGACCAGATAACTGAAGAACTATCTATTGTTCCACTACAATTGGGTCTAAATCACAATATTTTGATTACAGCAGTAGATTTCACATTTATTCGGATGTGATTAAAAATATCTCCACTTCCAGGGTCCAATGTTTGCATTAATCCTCCCTCATCCCTTCATCTGCTCCCAGTTCAACTTTGTCTCACCGTGGGTGGGCTGAGACTCCTCCATGTATGTGGTGTTGCTTTTCTCCGGGTCATCTCTGGTACTAGGGCAAACAAAAACATTCATGTAAATTCTGTGGCATCATCATCCCTGAAAAGTCTGTCATTTGCCTCCGTGCCAATGATGAGCATCACTGTCTAATCTTTTCTGCTCAGTGTACCGGTTGGATCTAGACTTGTAATGCAGCTTTAAAAATCGAGCTATAAGATAAGAAAGGGCAGGGGCCATGTGTCTGAATGCTCAGTAACTAAATGGCTCCCTGTCCAGCTGCATAATCAATGAGAGCCTAGATCATTGCCAGTAACTTGATAACCTTCAGGGCCAGGAGATTCCTTGAACTGATACAACATGATCTTCCTTTGGGTTGCACTTTTCTAATCATCTATAAAGGTATGTTTCATATTCATTCAGTGAGATATCTATGAATAGAAAAAAACTTGCTGTTTTAACATCTTCAGAACATGAAACCTCCCTCCAGTCATTTCCCTCCATCTGATTTCTTTATGCAGAGCTGTGAGTTTCATGTGTGTGTGAAGTGAGGTGTTGCTCCGTGCAGCCGAGACCTGAGCTTCCTCTTGTCTTTCATTTCCTCTGGGGCACCCCACTTCCCTATATGTGTGTTTGCCGTCGAGAGTGTTTGTGTGTGCGCTCTCTCCGTGTGCACGCCGGGCTGTAGGGTTGAGACGTGAGATTAATCACCGCCGGTGGCTGCTATGAAATCTCATTACACTCATCATTTGTACCGGTCTGGCCAATTCTCCTCTGCTCTCGGCCCGACAAGCCTTGCCTTACCAGGACCCAGCCTCTGTGCTCCCTGTTTATCTGATTGTACTGTAGCCGGTGTGCTCTCATATATTCCGGTGTAGGTGATGATGTGTGCTGCTGCAGGGACGGACAAACCTTTTTCAAGGGTCGCCATGTTACCGATGAATGAAACAGATGAATCACAAATGAGCATGAATATTGAATGAGTTTCAGCCTCACAGGGGATCCCGACACTTAAAGAGCAGCAGTGTAGTCCTGTTTTAACACTTCACTTACAGCAATACAGCTGTCTTCCATCGTAAAGATACTTCAATGTGTTTGATACATCCCTGCATGCTCTGGTGATGGAATCACACTGAAGATGGTTTTGGTGTTCACTATGTGCCGTTCACTGAATAATTCCACAGGAAGTAGTAAGCTTAATTTGCAATTGCAATGAGCTTCATCTATTATGTAAGTACACACATTCAACAAATGCACCGGTCTCTCTTTAAATAGCACTTGCATGTGAGCTCAGAGGCAGAAGTCTCTGTCAACAAACTGTGCACACACGTATGTTTCCATGCAACACAGTCAAAACCTAAAACCTCTCCACCTGGCTCTGCAATCTACTTTTCAGTTTTTTTTGTGATTCTTCTGGCAGGCAGAGCTCGGTGTATTTGGTGCATTATAGTAAATCCTGGTGGGATCAACTACAGGGACACTCTGTAATAATATAATAATATGCCCTTATAAGGGTGTTCGATAGAATACAAAGACAAACATAATTTTGGCATCGCACCTGGGACAGCACTGCCCTCCTCGGGAGCAACGGCGGCAGGTGATGAGGAGGATGGAGATGAAGATAAGCGTCCCTATCAGGAAGATGGAAAGGATCACCAGGAGGAGCACATAGCCATCCAGCTGCTCCTCAGTCTTGAGTGGTACCTCCTGAGATACAAGGAACGGCAACAGTGAATAGAACAAAATCCTATACAATGAAATACCAGCAGTCCTTTCATGGAATTAGCAAAATTGCATCGTGTATGTATAGTAAGGAATTCCATTGGATTCCTGTTTGAATTATTCTTTAGTCAATTCTTCCTGGATCCTCACACAGTGTGATGGTGGCATTCATATGTTTGTGTGACAGATCAGCCTTGAACACAGTCCATTGATTTCAGACAGGCTGCTCCACCAGCAACGGTATCCTGGTAGTGGAGAAAGAGAAGCGGTTGTTCCTGTCTTCTTTCTGAATTAAGATACGGCAGGATCTGGCAAGCCAAGCGAGATTTTTCGGTACTCTGGGCACTAAAAGCTGCATTTAGGTGAAAGACAAACTACCTCCAGGTTGGGGTTCCTGCACTCGGTTGTCTGAATTTGCTCCCAGATCATGGAACAGTTTCCAACACAGTGCTGATGTAACACGTCGCTCGATCTGCCACCACCACGCTTCACGCTCAGTACGGCAATGCTCCTGAAGTGGCTGATGTGATGGGAATTTATCATAAAGGTGGTCACAGGTCTTAGTGACCTTTCCTCCGAACTCTAATCAGCTTTTAGAGACGCTTGAGCACATCTAGACATTATTTTATACGTTTATTCTCCTGTTTTGACGCCTTCCTCGACAACCTCCAGAGACATCGCCTCACCTCACCCGTCGGTCTATTCCCCTCTCTCGCCTTAGAATATGTCCGAGCGCTCTTGGTGCGTCACTTCAAATCTATCCATGCCTTCCAATAAAATGATGCTGCTGAAGAGGTTCAGCTCAGAGTCAAGGGCTTACTTGACATTGCCTTTGGGCCACTTCACTGGTTTGTTTTAATTGCTGTCGTACGTTGTCCTCGGGTTCAATCCCAGTCACCTCATCATGACACTCAAGCTGTGGGCTGTTGAGCCGTGTACATCTTCCCTTCCCTCTAGACAGGCTGCTCCTTGACCAGTTATGAGAGATGTGTTCTGCCATTCTAGGCTATGACACTGTTGGATCTGGCTCAGATGATTTTCACTCTGGCCCAAGCGATGTGTTCCTCTAGCTTGTTCAGGAGCCGGACAGCACAAGCTGCCATTTGGACAAGGCTGCTGACACCATCCAGCTTTGTAAGGCTGACTGCTGTCTCCCTCCATGAACCCTCTGTCTCCCATCAATCAGGGAGACTTCAGAGGCAGCGTAAACAGGAAGATTTAGATGGAGTTTTGAAGGTGGTGGCAGCATGTTTTAGTATCTTAGGTTGTTTAGCAGATGTAAAAGTTGGTGAAGGAAAAGGTTGAATAAATCAGAGACACAGGGGGGACGAGCTGGTGTCAGAGCCATCAGCGGGGGCCAGACCGAGTCAGACTACATGGAAGTTTGGACTTCTTCCATTTGACTGTCTGGATTTGCTCCAACATGATGGAAGAATTTCCGAGACTGAATGCCCATTGTACGCTGTGTACGTGCTCATGTTGACCTTTACAATACTCATTAAAAACAATTTACTATGCATGACAAAAATGGACTCATTAAGAAATCAATCAGAATGACTGAAACAACACAATGAAAAAAGAAAAATAAAACACATGTTGGGATGTTTTATCATTTCTGTGCCGTTGTTAATTAATCTTATAATGACTTATTGATTATTTGCTTTGGATTAGCTCCACTGGTGTATCAGTTTATTTTGTACACTGTAAAAATTCTACAACTGAACGCAAATTCCACCAAATTCAATAGATGGAATCAAAGAATATTACAAAATTATTTCAACTACTGATGATGCAATCAGTAAGATATCCTCCAAGGAATTTCCTCAACACTAATTGATTAATAAATACGTGTTCATATCAGCACCACATCGATTACCACATGCTGTATTTCACATGCAGTTGTTAGTTTGTCTTCGTGGGCATGAAAACGGGTTGAAAAAGATAATGGAAGGAAACATGAGTGAAAGATTTAAAACATGGATCCTGTGCTTTCCTGGAAAATCCCAATGGGGACGTAACGATAACAGACCCTTGATAGAAAGGGGTGTGTGTGTGTGGGGGGGGGGGGGGGGGGTGCATCACCAAGTGTTGATGAGTGCTTGACTCTGACGTCACATTGTAATTTCTCTGTGAGGGGAAATTAAAGTTGAGATTAGATCACAGATTTAATTATTCCAGGTCCAGGTCAGGATGTTCTCTATTAGCCAGTCAATCTGCCAGAGGAGAATATGAGGGAAGACTCTCGTTGTGGTGGTGAGCTGGACACAAGACACACACACAGGAAGTCAGTATCAAAAGGTTAGACTTACTGTGGAGTTTTCTGGTAGGATGTTCCAGGCAGTAGACTCATAGCTCATGGTCCAGGCCAACAATTGAGTCCCCCTGAGAGAAAACACACACAAACACAGATAGGAAATGGCTTTTACTGGAGCTGTTCATCATATCACACAAAGTCCACCACAAACTGATTTGCTTAACGAATACACACAATCACAACATGTGAAAATAAAAAATCTGAGGAGTGATGCTGCATCTCCAACAGCCATGAATGCTTCAAGACAAGGCAGAGACCAAATGCATGTGTGCACCTCCTGTGCTAGTGAGCACGACTTAAATCCCACAGAGGATGCACATGTTGACATCTCAGCTGTAAATCATCACCCATAATTCTGTATCAGCCTGAAGACTCTCCTCCCACACACACACACACACACACACACACACATGCACGCACACACACACACACATACACACACACACACACACGCACACACACACACACACACACTAAACACTGGCTCCAGCAGCTGAGTTAAACTACCGCTGCTGCTATGCGTTCACTCTTAAAGAT
>CAAKHC010013130.1:0-11408 GCA_901007825.1 Macroramphosus scolopax
CCCCCCCCCCCCAACCCCCCTCCCACACACAGACACGTCACCCCCCCTCCTGCTGCATGATCGCGGCCTTTTTCATAAATACGAATGAACAAAAACACATTTGCGCCGTATAATAAGATGCAGTAATTAATGTCATCGATTCACATCTGTAAGGATACTGACTGAGAGATGTGATTACTTTTATCGCATTTCAAAACTTGGGAGTAAGTTTCGGGGGCCCTGTAACTCAGTTAGCGTGTGACTGTGGAGAGAGCGAGCGGGCTGCTGTTGCTCGGTGATTGATGAGCGCGGCGCCGGGCAGGCTATTAAAAAAACCTGCAGCATATTCCACAGACAATGGCAATAAACATATTCAGGGTGCTGAATCCAAAATGACTTATTTAGGGAAAAGAAAATGCTTTTTTTTTTTTTTTTCCTTTTTTTTGTTGCAGCAACCATAACAGTTGGATTAATTGGGAATGCCGTGTGCTCATTTAAATATGCTGCTGCACAAACACATCCTACAAAACATACAGCTATAGAGCCTCTGCCTCCCTCTGCATGAAGGCTATTGCACACATAACACTCATAATAATTATCAGGCCGTTGATCTGTTCATGCACAGTTAGTTGAGACGATAGAAACCACTTTAATGGGCCCGCTAGCTTAGTTTAGCTTAGCTTAGCTTAGCTTAGCTTAGCGAGAAGGCTGGTAAACATCCAGCCCGACTCAATTCAAAACTGATGAAATGTCACAATTTACATCTCGCTCCGTGCAAGAAGAGTAAAAAAGTAAATGTTGCAGTTGGGAGCAGTATCTTGTTGGAGTCTCTGCCAGTTGCCTAGCAACCCCGCCGAGATAATGACAGGACTTTTTGCATAAGTTAAACAAATGAGACATAATGGTAATATAATGCTAATTATTGAGCTTTCGATGTGCTGGCGAGCCGAGTTGATCGGTTCGGGACGGGGCTAGGCTAGGCTAGTTTAGCTCCTCTTTGCAGACGCTTTGGTACGACGGCGAAGAAGAAGCACAAATATCAGGGATAAAATCCCACTTTGAGACTTGAGGAACGACTCGCAGACAACACACCTATGTGGGAGTCTGAAAAAGTTATTATTAAAATAGTGCTCGGCAGAAAATGACTAATAGCCCCTCGTTCATAAGAAATATATCTTTGGAGATAGAGCGGGCGATTAGCAATAATGTAGATTCTTTGCAAAATGAGTTTGGTGGGGAGAGAAAGAGGCAGAGAGACATTCACATTGCTAGAAAATGGATAATTTATAAATGTGCATGGGGATATCTCTGGAGGTGACAGACTACATACATCTTCAAATTATGGTAGATGAGAGTTTAATGCCAAAGTAATGAGTGTTTTGGCTCACAATATGAAATGCAGCTCAAATAAAGTCAGAGGACATCTTATTTGATAAAGTTTTTTTTTTCGTCCCAGGGTGTGTTGTTCCGCCAAACACAGAAACCCACTCGCAGGAACGTACACATGTGCCGAACGCGCGCTGACGGTGGGTACAGGTGCTCCATTATTCAAAGTATCTCCCTGGGCTTTAAAGCTCTGACAGAGAACCAGACGAGGTTTCTTCCTGCACCCTCCCTCTCTTCGGCGCCCCTCCCAACCTGCAGAATATCACCAGAGCTTCCCCGGGGAGAGGGAGAGGGGAAACGTGATCTGGAAGAGAGGGGCGAATCCACCACAACAACAGCTGTTTCCAAATCACAACAACCTGGGGAAGGGTTGTGGGATATATTTTATGGGTGGAGAGGGACCGCGGATGTTCATTTATTTATCTCCACAGTCAGCATCGAGGTGTGCGTGTGCATGCGCGCGTGTGTGTGTGTGTGTGACAAGATCTGTCATAGCTCACTTACACAGGAAGAAAGCCTGAGGTCACCCGCCGTATAACACCACAGTCGCTCTCACATGCACAAACTATGAATATGTAAAAAAGGGAAGATTTAATCCGCCAAAGCATTATAATGAATGTTCGAAACATAGACGATCCTACAGAGTTGGCGTGACTTTCCTCTTCATTCACTCTCATAGAGGCCACTTGTGCATGGGTGCAATTATGCTGAGAGCAATTTCAAGTATGCAAATATCAATACTGTGTGGCCAGGAAGAGTCTATAGGCTGTGCAGGGAATATGTAGGCTGTGGCGCAGTAATCCTTTAGAAGTGTCGCACTAGCGCAGTGTTTCAGATCTAAATGAGCTTGCATGTGCATAAACACACACGACGCCATGCACATGCATACTCGCACTTTCACGCACGCACGCCGGCATTGCACGAGGACTTAAATTAGCCTAATGGTTCTCAGCAGACCTAACACCAAGCACACATGCGTCCGGTGGGGGAGGCTGGTGGAGTACGTGTTTGAGCTGAATACAAATACAACCATTAGTGGCGGGACGACCTCAGACATGTGTCGGTGCGCTCTCTACCCTTCGTCGTACGCAGAGATCCCACTTGCTAATCTCTCGTTGAAATGATAGCCCGTCTCTCCGTCTGCAGGCCGGACGTGGACGTGTGCCATCCAGTCGCCGGGGGAGACAAAGCAGGTGGAGGTGATAAAAAGATGTTGCCAACATAAGTACCGTGACCTGGACACACCTGATACTTGTGTTCCAATTAAGTTAATTTGCTTCCGCACACATGTTTTGTAGAACACTTTACGCCCTTGATTTGTATCAGCCGCTGTGCTTGTTGTATCACTTTGCTCATTTAATTAAGATTGTATATCTTATATAGCTCCTTTACTCTAATGTATTATTAGTTGACACCGTCAGAAAGGTTTTATTCAGGCGGTGGTGCCTGGTGGTGTTTTTAATATTCTTCCCCTCTCGTGCATGTGGGCGGCCAAAATATTAGAAACACCTCTCCATAGAATGCACTGCAGTTCAACACCATGCAAACAACAACCTCCATGGTACAAACTATATTAATACATTTCTGGCAGTGCCAATGAAAAACTCTAAACTAATTTAAATTTGGGACTTTTTGCATGTAATGAAATTTAGATGGTGTTTCTAGTTCTGCTGAAGTAAAGGGCCAGTCCGCAAAGGTTCCAACAAAAGGGCTCGTGGAGATAAGTTAAGCTGTGTATTAAGAGGAGTATTTTTCCATCATCCCTGTTTTAAATCCCAACTTTTTAACCTCAGTCAGAGGCACCGACTTTGATTCCAAGCAACTGTTACAGTGACAGATCAGGATAATGACAGTTTCCAACATTTGGAGACTGTCATTTGTTGCTATTCCTGTTACATTTGAAGATGTTTTCTGGATGCGAGATCTGACAACTGCGGTGCATAAAAACTTTCCACCAAGGGGATTCTCTGCCTCTGATGCAGGCCTTCCTCACTCTTATTACCTTTTTGTAGTCTTTTTCGTCTGTGTATTTTTTTTGTTGTTGTGCTACACCATCTGTCTTCCCTGCGCTTGTTAAATCAGTGTGCCCGTTCACCGCGCCCTCTGCCTCGACTTCACCCCTGGCATTTAGTCTCCGAAAAAAAACCACGGAAAGATATGCAAGTCTGATTCAATCCTCCCTGAGTTCTTGGATGTTTGTCAAACAATACCAGAGCAACAGCATGAGCTGCTCTGTGCACAAATCTCAACAGTCTATACCCTCTTGGCATTGTTAAGGGAAGACGGCAAAGGCAGAGACAGACACGGAGAAAATATCCTATCAATCTACAGGATATTAGCTGCGAGGCACCGGTTCATGCTGCCAATGATGTAACCCTCTGTGCCAGCATGAGCAAGTGCCACAATAAATTACTTCACATCATCCAGTGCTTTTATCTGATGATAGCGCTCTGTGTGGGTTGTGTGATTTCAAGCTGAAGATTGTGTTGTTGTGGCAGTAGTAGCGTGGTGATTAAGAGTGTATAAGGGGGGGGAGAGGGAATCAGACAACAAAACTGTGTTGCAAGACAGTTTTTTTTACGCGGTTCATCATTTATTCCTGGGATGTTTGAACCCTTAAAACCTGCCGACGCCTTCCAGTACTCCCCCAAGTTTTATTTAAATAATGCACTTATGCATCCGCCACCGGTTTGAAACACAGTTAGACTTTTTTTTTTTTTTGTGAACAGTTGTTGATGGCAGATAGCAAAACAAGATGGTGAAGCAACATTTAAAATGTCATCACGCAGAGTTATTGAATATATTGTACATATATTTAATACAGGGGCGGATTATGCAGGAAGCTCCTACCAGGCTCAAAGGACGTACTGACGTACTGTTACTGAAAGGTGACCACGTTTGGACCAGGCAGTGGCGATGAAGAGGAGCGAGGGATGAATCTGACTAAGACTCAGACCCTAAAGCGGGCCTGCTTTACTGTCTGTTTCACCGTAAGTGGGACCATCATTTATCAAATAGGCATCATGCTGTATTTAAGAAGCCTTGAACTTAGCGCTTGAGAACCTAAACTCATTATTAAATGTTTAATGACCTATTAAATCAAGTGAGAAGAAGGAATATTGTCTGCTGAACTACCGCTGAGTTCGCCCCCTGCTGGCGATAAAGAAGAATGCAGGTGTATTAAGCACAGAGCCCCTCAGGTGATCACGTGGCCGCAAGATAATTACTCGTGGGAATGAGATCACAATGATTTAATACCCAGGCCTTATTTAATGAAGGCCACAGGTTAATGACTTCATTCCCATGCGGTATTATTTTGTGGCCACGAGTTAATGATCTTGTTTCCACTTGTGGGTGTTTCGATGTTGCAACCATGACCCTAATATAAAGTCGATAGAATGTATTGATTCACGTACATCCTGTAACTTGATGGAATTTACAACCAAGTCTTTGACTATCACTCATGTTGAGTTAACATTTTTTTTGCCATCTGGGTTGGCACATTGTCTCATTTATCAAGGGCACCACATGACGGCTGCTAATCACGAAGGTACGGTGTGCATTGACTTTATGATAAGGGATTAGTAATTTTATTGGTTTAGATTGACGTAATCTCACACAACAGTTTATTCCTGCAAATATCTCCTGTGACATCCACTCACGTTCCCACCAGGAATCCGAGCTGTGTGCACACCAGCAAGAGATAATCATCATGAATAGATGTGTCCCTCTTCCTCTCGTATAAGAACACTAAAAGCTGTTTTATTTCATCAGCGCTGAGTTGGCGAGAGATCAGAGGAGCGTGTGGGTGGTGGGCACCTTGGCACACCTGTGCAACCCCGTGCTCGGCGGGCCGGCGGGCGCCGCCGCCGGGTTGCCGACCTGTTGGCAAAGGGCTGATATCGACGGGTTCCAGGAACGTGGGAGATTCTTGAGCAATCAAAAATGCAAAAACTAGCAAAAACAGAACAGAACAGAGAGACAGGAAGAGGAAGTGCTAGAGGGGGTTACAGTACTAATGTGGCCGCTCGCTAGTATTCACTACTGTGTTGTTGCCAGGAAAACATTTTGCCAAAGAGATCTTGGTACCAGACAAGCACATCCGTGTTTGTTGTCCCACATAAATCCACAACACGAATCCTCCCTGAATATTTGATGACACGACTTTGCTGACCAATCTATTTACTGGCTACTAATTCCCCAGTCGCCGCGCCCCATTAACCTTAAATTCACCATTAATCTCACATTACAGGCGGATTAATGTGAGATAAAGCAACGTAAACAGATGCTACACTAAATAACCCGATCATTTACGAGCAGTCGCCGATTTGTTTACGTGCGATGTAGCTTAAACGGGGACGCTGACGAGCGGAGTGAGAGGATCCGAATCCATTCTGGGAAATGATATGCAATTATATACAGGACATGTTTGAATTAAACATATGCACACATGTACAGAGGGTGCAGCAATAAAAAAAACAACAAAGGAATATATTAATCCTGGAACAAATACTGCAGGTGTGTTTGAAAACGTGCATGAAGTTACAACTTCCTGTCAGCAGATTCCTGCAAAAATAAAAGACTTTCTAATGCACAAGTGTTTTTTTTTTCATTCAAATTTTCAATGAACCGTCGCAGATGCACTCCAGTATCTAAACACACACATCCATCAATACCCCGGCGTGTACATACAAGATGATATTTGAACAACAATTTTGTTTCCTGCTTGCTGCCGTTTCATCTCCAGCAACACCATGTTTACTGACCTGGCAACATGTCATATTGTGTCAAGTCCTCAGTCCTAAGAAGACTCGCTGAACAGAAAGGTCAGAAAAGCATGCTCATAAAAAGATGTGGACAGCTTTTAGCCTGTGGCTTTGCTTTAATCAGAGCCAAATGCAGTTGCAGACAGAAAACACTTCTGATTTACTCAGGCAACAGTGAACACTGGCTCTGAGTAAGACCTGTAGGATTCGTGGCGTTGAGGGCATTGACTAAGAAATCGCAGCGTTTCCTCCAGAGGTATGAGCGTGTGCACGTGTGCGTGCGTGCATGTGTGTGTGTGTGTGTGTGTGTGTGCAGGCTGTCCTTGTGGCGAATCAGTGCCCTGGGCTGTTTTTTCCCTGACTTTGTCGGAAACATGTGGCATGAAGCAATACACCTACAAGTCATGGTGCTAAGTCATAGGTGCTGTGCACTTCACGGTCCCTGGGCCAGTCCGGCGTTAACAACATTTATTTTCCTTATCTCGCAGAGAACAGCTTCATAACAGGAAAAATACACTCCAATAATTTCCAAGATTTCAAAACCTGTCACTTCGGTCAGAAATAAATCAGCAGACAGATGTTCCAATGATCATTTCTTTATTTTTTCCTGCTTAATTACGCAGATGAAGCCATTTTTCTCCGACTCCAAATGCATTGCTGCTTCTATGGCAACAACTGCATCCAGAGAGGATGTACGTTTGCAAGACGAGCGCGGTCGTGTGCGGTGGGCACCCATTTGTGAAAGCTCCTCCATCATGGAGAGAGAGAGAGAGAGAGAGAGAGAGAGAGAGAGAGAGAGAGAGAGAGAGAGAGAGAGAGAGAGACGGCCCACGCAGCTCCAAATTGCTGATGAGCTTATTTTTAGACGAGGGGCTGCCCAAGTGTCTGGTTTACGTGTGGGACTGACAGAAAATGTAGAGCAGATTTCCCAGTTAATACTTGTACTGCAAGCCTCCCTGCTCCGTAATTAACCAATTAACTAGCAACATGCCCCGCCAACACCATTCCTGATTCAGTTTGCAATCAAGAATGCTCGTCTGCAAAGTTTTAATTGTGCCCGGGGCAATAACTTACTGTTTGTAATCACATTCTCGCTCCCTATATTGCACCGTCGTGCGTTTGGGAGGAAAGAACTTACTGGCGCAAGCTAATTCGGCAAACCTCCACGTTGGGGGTGAGCCCAGTGCACATTACCGGCGTTGCTTAGAGTATGCTGAACAACAAAATGAGAGTTAATATCCTCCCCGAATTACATACACATTGTGCTTTTATAGCCTCCGATGAGAGGTGAGAGGCAGGCAGGGGAGTGCTCGCTCAACTCGACCCCCCTTTAGAGCGAGGACACTCCAGAATGCAGACGCATGAAGACCGGATACTCCCGGGCCTCCATGTTTTCAAGACATTACGTTAATACGTGCTTTTGAGCATAAAAAGGAGAAGCATCGCCGACTCTGGAAGCACGGCGCAGGCGAGCCCTGTGACAGAGCCAATCATCGTTCGGGAGACTCGGACTGGATGAATCACTAAGCTGTCATGTGTCTGTTTCACATTCTGACTGTGGGAAAGCAAATTATAGGTGACTTAATGTTCCCTTTTCTCTGCTTTCTGGTGCACTGCCAGGCCATACAGCGAGCTAAGAGGCAGAAATATGGTCCGTCAGATGGAAGCTGCCACTAATTGTTCGGCTCAAATCCTTCTATTTTCTTCCGGAGACCAACGGGCCACCCACCACTTTAAAAAATACATGGTCGGCACGATTGGCTTCAACGGACTTCAAGCAATTACGAGAGTCATGCAATCTAATATGATAGACGCAGGAGGGTCTGGGATTAGCTTTGCACTCTTCATGATACATACACAGAGCCTAACTGCAGAAACACAAACAATCTGGGGCAGCTATTCCAAATCCAATTGTTGTGAACATGAAGCCAGATAGTTTCAGGCAGTGGGCTGAGTTTGGCCCACACATACCAATTAGGCCCGTTTCCAAAGCAATACTGCACAATGCTGCCCAGAGGACTGCAGCACAACAAGACTTTGATTTCCCTCAATGTGATAGTAATTTCATATTCCTCTGAAAAAAAAAAAGCAACGTGGCCGCGGAGGCTCGAGTCTCGAGTCTCGAGGAGACCCGACGATGTAGCAATTTACGACGAGACGCTTGTTTGGTCATTTACATACAATTCCTTCGACAAATATGCAAATGTGTTGTGACTAGTTCGGCGTGGAAGACTCGCTGGCTTGTGTAAACACAAGAGCCTCTGATGCGTCCTCAGACCAGCCAAGGAAGCCTCTTTGATTGGACCCATTGCGTCCCTCAGCAGTTAACCACTTGTACTTGATCAGTTATTGTCTCTCGCTCCCTCCCCCCCCCCCACAGGTCTCAGAGTAATGCTTGCATCTGGGATCAAAAAATCAAGGCCATAACCGAGAAAGCAGTCGGTGGTCTTCACGCGGAATAAATGCCGTTGAGCCGCAGTCCCAGCGCAGCGCAAGCAGACAGATTGAGGAATAGAGAGGGAGGAGGCGTGTAACGAGAGCCTGGAGAATTACCTCGCTCTATTTATAGGGAAGAGCGCCAGATTATTTACCTTCTTTATTCGTTAGTTGTTTTAACGGGTGGCGAACTGCTAATGAGGGGGATATCTTCCCTCTGCCATCTTTGTTGTATCACCTCCTGGTATTTACCGCTTGTTGCGATCTACCTGCGAGACTTAGAGCTGTTTTCATGCTCTTTTAAACTGCGTGACTCATCCCGTTCTGTGTACGGGAGCCACAGCAACGAGACAATCTTTTGTGTATCGTCGGAATAAAAACGTTAACCCTTTCCGTTTGATTCACCGGGAGAGCCGTGACCGTTTGTCACAGGGGGAGGAAGGGAAAAAACGAAAGGGGCTCCGAAAGAGAGCAGAGGTGTTACTGGAGGCGGCCATATTAGCTGAGAGATTCTTCAGGATTACGTGGCCCCCTTCAACCCGGGCCAGGAGTTTGTCAGCAGACGTGCAGATACGGCCCCTATCAATAATCCATGGCATTGTGTATTTCCCAACTGATGCCATTATACGGCCGGGGGATGACGGCACTCACCAGCTCCATCATCTTATCCGTGGGGACCAGGATCTCATAAAGCGCCCTCAACATAGACATCTCATATAACGGGTAATAACTCCAGCCAGTTAATACAGGGGAATTATCAGGCGGAGGAGCAATGAACCCAGCAGGAGAAAACCGGGGCGGCCGCCGCTTTTATTATGGTCATAGAGCGAACAGAGAGCATGTGAAGGTGTCAAAGGAGGGGGGAGGGGGGAGGAGAGCGAGGGGAAACGGAGAGCATGGGAGATAAGAGACGGAGGAGTTGAGAGGAAACAGTAAAAGGTGGCGAGCTCGTCATGTGAGCAGAAGTTGAGCAGAAGACAAATGAGTTAATGATTTAACAGCTGTGCCGCGTTTTTTTTTTTTTTTTTTGACTTCTGCACTATTGAAAATCTTTTCAGGCTGAGTTTGCGGCTTCTTCTTCTATCCCGCCGCCGCCGCCGCCGCCGCCGCACTGGAACGTTTCTTCGCTAAAGACTCAATAATGAAGAGCTTTACCTAGTAATCTCCCTTAATCCAGATTAAAGCTTCCTGTAATTTTTTCATTACAGTATCACTATGAGATGGTTATATTTGACATACTGCATAATAACGTAAAGAGATGAGCCACCTTGTCTCGGTGCCGCCTGCTGTACTTTGTCAGTCAGGACGTACGGATGATAATATTAGCAGGTCTGATTGTGAGCAAGGTGCTTATTCAACCCCACAGACAGACATATAGATATATATACAGTATATATACACGCAGACGTGGCATTGACCTTTAGATAATAGGGGAGGGCGGGACACAACTTTCTATTTTGAGCTGAGTAATTTCAGTAATATAAGATTTAGATTAATCTTGTTTCTATACTAGATAAATGCACATCTCTGCTACAGGGGAGCACTTGAAGTTCTTTTCCAGCACCTTTCTTATTGTATGATTGTAAGTTAAGCGGCGTCGTGTGAAAGGTTGCATCACATGGCCAGAGTTAGCTGTAGCAGACGAAGGGTTACCTTTGGTGCACTTGTTAGAAAAGTCTAATGGGAAACAATTCAATACAAATCAATACTAAAAGATGTTAATTGATTGATAGATCGATGCTGGTTTTGTCATTATTATTTCGCCATTTTGCTCTGGAGGCGAAAGCAAAAAAAAGATACTTTAATATTTATTTACATGTTTTTCTTTTATTTTCTTTTTTATTATTTCCATTTCCTGTTAATATCTTACTTTGACAGTCGGCCTCCTGCGCCTCTGTGAAGTCCTTTGAGCTTCCTCGTGTCTGCGTGGTGCTATAATAAACCTGCCTTGTCTTGCCTATAGAAGTCCAGAAGGCCTTTGATTACACTGCAGCAGCTTCAAGCTCAAATTAGGTCGTAATTGGAGCCGAATAAAGCAGAAATATATAGGCTTTGTTTGAGGGAACTGCAAATTAAAACCCAAACGTGTCATGTGCATGCACTCGAAGAGGGAGGTGCACCTCACATCCTCCGTGTGAGAAACAGTTTTGTGTTAAGAGTGTGTAGTAAATGTACAAACGACAATTATTTTCCCGGTAATAAGAAAAGTGAGTTAGATAGAAAGTGCGGAAGGATTTCAGACAGAACTTAAGTGGTGCTGCACCGCTGCCTTCAGAGTCCGTGTGCTGCGGCGGCGCTTCCATCGAGCTATTTAAACAGCTGTGCCATCTTCGTTCTGTGTCACTGCCCATTAAATCTTCAGCAACAAATACTGATGACGATCTGTCTCTAACCATTTACTGCGCCGTTTATTGTCGGATGACAAGCGTGTGTATGTGGGAGGATTTATCGGCAACAATAGAAAATAACACCGACATTATGTTTTATTGGTGTATTAGCACCGCCATGTTTCTACAGGAGCCCGGAGTGGACAAAACCAGCATGCTAAAACAGTGAAGATGGGATTTAAAAGTCAAAAAATATTGCTGCATAATGCTCTTCCTGTGTGGTTTTCACACATGCAGGTAAAAGGCACAGGAGGGAGAGAATAAAAAAATATAGTAATGCTCCCCACCACGCAGAAGATATCCAGTGTTTGCATTTCAGGAGACAATAAAAAGGGCCATCTGTTCCTGTCATTCGTGCTTTATTGTTTTCCTCGGCGGGCCACTCTGTTTGAAACAGCACATCAAGGCCCCCCCCCCCCCCCCCCCCCCCCCCCCCCCCCCCCACACCCCCCCC
>CAAKHC010013131.1:0-24295 GCA_901007825.1 Macroramphosus scolopax
GAAGACAAGGAAAAGAGCTAGAAATGATTTATATAGAAGCAATTTCTTGAATTCTGGAGATCTCAAAAGTAGCACCAAATGAATGGGCATCCCCAATTTAGTTTTAGCGTTGTGTTAGAACATTAGAGCCGAGGGACTGGCAGCCATCGTTAATTTAACCTCTTACGGTCCTCACAGGTCAAATCTGATTTCCCTCCATATCTGAATAGAGTCACTCTCTCATTAGTGGCTGTCTTCAGGCACTGAACGACATCTCCAAAAGCTCCACTTCCTAACTCACGCTCAACAATGAAGTAAGAGGAAGGGGAGGATATAACAGGTCTTGTAGGACCTGAGAGGATTGTACACTGGTAAAGTTCATTATGAGCTATTATGATAATGAAATACTGAATTATTTATTTTTAGCTGTAACTAACAAGGTTGAAATGTTAATCTCACCAAAGTGTGGACACACAGTAGATTACAGTGTTATTACAAAGCATCATCATTGGAGGAGGGTCCTTTGAAAGCACCGGCCAATCAAAACAGAGGAATGGAATATGAAAAAATAAATAAAAATAATCTTTTCCCACAGCTTCCAAAATAAAACATCTTTAAAACATTTCCAGCATAATGAACATTGCATTTTGGAAAACAAAATACATTTTACATCGTGTAAATATTTCAACACATGTACCCCAATGGGGTACAATATGGCGACTGCTGCACACCCCGACATGCGTTTCAATGCTGCTCGCAGCGCTAGTTTTCCCATTGTATTATAAACATCCCAGCTTGTTTTCCTAAAAGGTCCATGTATTCCCTTAAAAGTCAAGAAGTGTGATGCAACACAGTAACAGTGTCTGCCTTTCATTGTTTCTGTATTTAACCCCTTTTGTCCCTTCTTATCACATCAGTGTGGAGGCTCAACTCTCACTAATAACGTTAAGTTGAACAGATGGCTCAAAGATTTGGACTCAAGACTTGACGGAAGCCGAATGTCTGCTCCAAGAAAAATAACAGGAGTATATCCAAGCTATTACGTCCTTTCTTCGTTTTCTAAAACCGTAATACAATACCCATCTATTATCCACCTCAATGAAATGTTAGTGTCATCAATTTACCTAATTCATAGTTCACAACACACATAATAAACATCATGACAACACTAGCCTGGTTTAATAGTTACATAATGTTTTATTAATCTTCTTAGCTCAATCCAAGTTATGTAAATATAAAAATTATTCAGAAATCATACCAAGACACGATTCACCGATGTTATTTTCACAACAGTGATGACAGATTTTCCATGTTGCATTTTCTACAGGGCTTATCTACTTTTAGAACAATTAATATTAAATTCTACTTTTGGCTCATTGGTACAAACGACATGATTTTTTTTTTTTAATTCACAGGTCAAAGAATGCAACAAGTTAAAAGACTAATAATCAATGTTAACAACTGATGTCACTTTGTTGAAATCTGTGGTAGTATGAACAGTACAAGAAAATGACCGAATGGCTGGCATCGTTGCCATGGATCCCACTCTGGCGTCAGCGGCGGGACGTCTCGAAGGAGCATGGTGAAGAATGATGAGGGGCATCCAGTCTGTGCTAACAGTCTTCCTGCCTTCAGCGCAGACCTTCATAAACATCACTTCACAGCCCAGTGAGAGACCCACCTCAAACCTAGACAGCATGAGAGGGAGAATAGATCAGACAAGAATGAACGTAATACAACAATACAATACAAATTCCCCAAAAGCTGGACTTTGCTTAAACAAACAAGCCAAAGAACCTACATGGAGGGGCTTTTTGCTCCAGCCAGAAAGTGAAGAGTCGGGTTAGGAGTGGTGCGGTATTGTGTTCATGTGAACGTTCATCTTCATCTCATTGTCCAGGATTTGCACGAGCTGCTGCATGGAGGGCAGGTGACCCGACTCCAGCTTTGACCACACTGGCACATCTATAGAAAGACAAAATTCACTGCATTAGGCATTTTAGATTTATTTAATTCATTATTCATTTCATTTGACTTGACATTATCTTGTAATAAACAACAATTTACAACAACAAAAAAAGAGGAAAAATAATACAATTTAATCTGAGGGGTTGTATATGAAGGTTGTATAAGAGGAAAATGTCGTTGAACACTATATCTGCTTCAATGCAGATCTTAAAGAAATGCCAGGCTTCTGAAATCAACCTAAAAGAGATTGGGCAGCCTTCAGTCAGTTAACGCTACACTGAATCAAACACTCACCATTTAAAGTTATTTCAAAAGCTCCTGTAGACATTAACTGGTTTTCAATCATGTTGCTGAGAAAGAATACCATCATGCAGGCATATATCTGAAAGAAGCAAGAGAGAAATTAAGTTAGAACGTGTTGTGTTAAATCATTTTAACACATTGGTTGTCTTAGGCTATTTTACAAATAACCTAAGACAAACAACACAGATTAGACAATAGCCATGTTTCCATGTATATATGTTAATGCTATATTTGTTTTTTGCACTGCATAGAAAAACTTCTGGGTAGTTATCTGCTGGTAAATTCACAAAACACAGTGGAAGCCTTCTGTTAACAGTCTGCAGATATCCAATGCTAGCAATCATTGGCCAATGTCCCTGTGAACCTTTTGTGTGTCCGTGACCCCTGGGATAACAGACCCAAGCCAAACAATACTTAGAAGCATAAGAGCCTAAATAAACAGCTAATTAAATCCCTTGGGTTTGGGATGGACTCCGAGGTGTTTACATAGGACACGACTCTTAGAAACACAACTTAAGCCCATTCTCCTTTATTTCTATGTTTAAGCAGTGATATCAGTGGTTATACCTGCTGCTACATTACTGGCAACTTTACCTTATTTCCCTGGCCCCACTCCCAGATGCCAGGGGCTTGCATACCAATGAGGGCGAATGGGTCCTTGCCAATAATTATCAGCCCGATCACCAGCAGTTTGAACACAGACAGGAAGGAAGCAAAGTGTCTGGAGGGAATAAAACAAACGGTCTATAAAAGAAATTCTGAAAAAAGGCATTATAAAGCAGACATAAGTTGTTAAACATACATAACAAGGACCCAGATAGATGTGATACAATGGACCTTTATCCCAGTACATGTTTAGACTTGTGAAAGCAGGAAAACCAAAGGTGTGAATAATAACATAAAGCATGGCTACATTCCATTATGTGTCGCAGTCAGTGTGCATGCATCGTAACAGAGCCCTGATACTGGCTCACACAAACTGAAAGCAGCCATTAACAACGTTATTAATTCCTGTATTATTCCTGCTTCGACAAGCCAAGATCTCTACTGTGAAAAATGTCTATTTGTATGGTGGCGGTGAAGTAACAGTCAGTACACATTCTGCTTTTATCATCGTTTAAACTTCTATAACTGGTTGAACTACTAACTTACTCTTCCAGTGAGTAAGCCAGAGAACAATACTGAGAAAGTACACTATTTGGAGAACTTGAAGCCAGAGGTGTGATACTATCTTTTCTTTAAATTGAGCTAACCTCCAGTGTATTTGTTAACACTTCATCTAATTGGGACCTTTGGGTCTCAATGACACCATGGGATTACTGTACAAAGCAGACCCGCCTCAACTTGGCTTGTGATATAAACATTACTTACATTACATAAAATGGAAAATGTCTGGATGACATTCTCAAATATTTCACATATCTGCTGAATTATTCTAGTAATCTACAATGAATAACAAGACACCCCCTTCACTTAAATCAAATTCATTTTAGTGCCATTATTTTTTTTTTCTACATAACAAATCCCCTGGACAAATCCATGGCAAGATAAGACAGACAGCAGTAGAACTACATTTCTTGAGTCAAATCACAGCTAATCCGGGGCGGCTTCTCAGACAGCTTTAATAAAGACAGCTGTAATCCACTTATGACAGGTAGATAATCTCCCTTACCGATAAAGGGGTACAGGAAGATAGTTCTCCCCTTCAATGCGGATGTCCGGGTACCGCTGGTACAAGGCCTGCATGTACTCCTCAAACACCCGCTTGTACCCTCAGGAAATGCTGCATGAAGAAAGAACATAGTTAACACATACAAATTGTGTAGTTGCGCAAACGGTAGCAACAGATATACAATCATCTTTGGCCCCATTGTGAGCTTTGCTTCATTAACTATGTCTGTAGATCATCTGTGGGGATGTGTTTCCTCTAGGTGGAAGGTTTTAGTGTCAGTGTGACATTCCAAAAGCTGCAATTCAGCCCTGATGGTCTTCCAATGCAGAAACAAATATTTACAATGCAAATTTAAGTTTTATTAGTTAGCTTTCCTGTTCACTTACCTCATACACTCTTAGACACAAAAAATTGGATTATAATACTAGCAAAACGTGTGGGATTAAAGATTAACACATTCTTACTGGCAATTAAATTCTTTTAACGGATTCACGAAAAGCTTCTCGCTTACTTGACATCCAACAGTTGACGTCAAGGGGTTAATTCGAGGTAAGTTTTACGTGTTACCTCGATAACAGAGAAGTACCAGGATTCAAAATAACGCCAATCCATTTCCCCGTGTCTTCATAATGCGAAACTATAATCTACCGTTCATGAGTCTGGTTTAATATTCACTGGCGTGTTTGACAGCGGAAGCGGGGCCATGTTTTCTCATGCAAACCAACCGGAACTAGCAAAAGCTAGAGATTTAAATGAATTTATTACCTCGTGTTTCTGAAGGGGGGTAGTTTATTCTGCCAATAACTTACTTAAGTAACGTAAACGCAATCAGTTTCACATGCAAACACTTGCACGGTTCACAATATTGATTAGCTTCTATTTCGACGCCTTCGATGTTGTTAGCCCGAGGTGAGCTAACGTTAGCTTACAGTGACTCGCCACATTTTCACTCGTTTGCTTACCAGATCTGAAATTTGAGAAGAGGTCCCGTAGCGAACTGCATCTTCATCCTCTTCACGCCACTGCTGTCGCCGGACGTGGCGCAGCACAGCGAGAAAAGCCCGACGACCAGGACCGTAAAGCGTAACCACTTCATCGCAATCGGTTCCGAGGACTGAATCCTCACACAGTCGGATGGGGAGGTAACGTTCGGTTAATCTGTTCATTCCTTCCCTGGTTGGTTCCTCTTTTTCTTCTTGTCCTAGTTTGGAATTTAACTACTACTGACCACTAACTTTAGCACCGCCTATTGATCAGGGTGTTGAACTGATTTTGGTGGATTCTTTTCACACACAAATTGCTGGTGTACGAGCTCAGACAGTCTTCTTCTGGGTTATAAAAATATTAAAGAATATTTTCAGTAAATATGCACATCTCATATATTGTCTGCTGAAGATTTTACTGTATTGTTTCATTTGTTATTTTACCTTTTACCTACCCATTTTGTACATAGGTTACATACGGAGATAAATTGCAACAATCCAGTATTTGTCACTGCAGTAACCTATGATAAAATAGAACAAATTAAGCAAATTAAAGTTTGCCACATCAAACGATTCAACACCAATACTTTCCAACATTTTTATTCAGTTAGTGTTTGCATTCATTTTATTTAATACAGTCTTATTAACACAGTAAAATCAACAAAAACGGCATCCAAGCAAAGTTTTCAACAGAGAAAACCTGTATCTGGTCGGGTTTGTCTCAGTGGTTCAGCCTCGCCGTTCTCTCCTGATCCACAGCGGACTGCAAAGCCAGTACCGTGTCTGTTGATGACAGACAGACCGGATGAATAAAAGAAATGTTAAGGTCAATACCTTTTTTTATTGTATCATATTATTTTGTACACCCTAACCTTGTCATGTAGCCTGACTTTTCCAAAATGTCTTGCAGACCCTTTAATTGCTCCTTAATACTACATAGCCTCCAACCAGTCCAATAACAAGGTGATTAGTTGTCATAGTACTTTACGGTTTACTTTCAGGTTCATTACAAATGCAAAATGTCCCTCATCTGGTGTGAATGGCTTTAAAACTAGAGTCTTAAGAGACAATAATGATACAATTTGCTGCTGTATTCAATACCAGCTTGAAATTAATAAAATAGATTTTGATTGAATTGCATTACTAGACGAACGGATAGAAAACCGAGATCGAGCTGTTTGCACAAACCTAATAACTTCCGGGAATGATCCGCCAGGTCAGGAAGTGCTGTCTCAATGTTATATGAGGTTTTCTCCATTGAGGTGAGGAGCCCATTTCCCCTCTGAAAAGCACAATTTCAAAAATGTGAATTTTTTACTTGATGGAATAATGAATCAGGCTGAAAAGAGGAGCAGGATTAGGAAACCTATACCTGAAGCTCTGCATAAACCTTCTCCTCCAGCTCTGCCACATGGGTTATGGCATCATACACCGTGGTATCCACAGTTTCCTACAACAGATAAGAGCAAATTATAAACATCATATCAGCAGTGACATTTTTGGACTTGTAGACTGAAGATGTGCCCACTGACCTCCTCTGAAGAGTTATTTATAGGCTCCTGGACCTTCGCTACTCCGCTGGCTTTGGAAATGCCATTAAGTTCCTTCACTCTGTTCAAGACAAGAAAATATTACGCTTCCTTCCACCTCTTTACAGTTTATGCATGTACAGTTTTATGACGAAAGCTGAGTGCAGCATTTCCATTATAAAATTGATTAAGCTCAACTGACTAAAAGCGTTTAACTTTTGATGCCCTTTGATGTTCTTATTGTGCTTCAAGCGTTAAACAAAATAAGCAAAACATTTACCTGTCAGCGTAACGTAGTGTGTTCATTGTATATTCACATGAAGCCATTCCTGGAGACACCATGGCAATCTATTTAAGAGAGGAGAAGGAAGGAGGAGTAAGGGTGAACACATTCTACACCGATACAAACATCCATACATTCAGTTGCCGGTTTATAGGCTTAGATTGATTACATTGATAACCACCAGGGCATTTTCAGGAACTGATCCACCCGGGAATTATGGTATCAATGACAGGTACAAGATTTGTGACAATATGGTGTGCAGCTGTATCATTTACTACTATGTAATAAGGGCCAAAATATATTGTTCCCCAAATAGAAACCGAGCTAACCTCAGATGTCTTTACATACCATGCAGGTTCTGGACTTCTCTCCAGTAAAGGAATCCCGGAGTACTTTGGTCAAAGTGCTCATCCTGAAAGGAATGTGATCACTGTTCATTCCAAGTGAACGAATGCACTCCTGGAGGACACAAGGCATATTAGTTTGTTAGGTGGCGAATTGTACACTTCCAGACTCCAACGTGTTCATGCCTACACATCAGCCATCGTCAACATACCTTCAGAGCAAGGAGGCTGCGGTTGATCTCAGAAGTCTCGACCAAGGTGCTGCGGTCATTGCTGCTGACGTCGGTGCCACGCTCGTTGCCAGCCAAATCAACCAATGAAAACTTGCCATGCAGTGTGGTGGCGCGGTCATTGCGTCTTAGCACAATCTGGAGGATGGCGTGAGAGCGAGAAGAGTTGGCGTTTGCTGACGTCTGGCCTGATGTTCTGTAAGGAGAAGAAAACAAGTAAAGTGTTAATATTTCACTGACAAAGGTCTTGGAGGATTTTTTATATATAGTGAAATGTACTTTGGTAATATTTCATAATTTGCATTGTTTTGTCACTAGATTATATCTAGTTTCAAATAAGTTTCAGATGTGTTGCAGGTGGCTTTAAAGTTTAGAGTTTAGACGTATACCTGCATGAACTGCCGATCTGTATCATCTTAATGACCTCCTCTGCTGTGGACACCAAGACCTCCTCTAGTCCCACCACCTGTACTTGCTGTCTCTCGTCCTCCAGAACACGGAGCTTGGCTTTCTTGTTCAACAGGTCATACACCTAAATCAACGAGCAAAGTTCACTTGAAGGGTAACTCGGCATCTAAATGAAATATTACGTTTGGTTCTGGACATGGAGAAGAGGGCTCTCTTACTTTGCCGTTGTAAATCTCAAAGAAGCTGACGTAGGCAGAAAGATCCAGGTCGGCGAACCTCCTGTGATTAAGATAGGTGAAAACATCCTGGGCTAAAAAAAAAGAAAAAGAACACCAGTTATTCAAAGTAAACTTCCCATACAAGAGACCAGTTTAGTCAATCCGGATTATTTATTTAATCTGGTGAATAAAGCATAGGAGATGAAACTAGCCACCTATTCTGAGTTAGGGCAAAATAATACATAGTGTGGATAAAACAAGTGTGAAAGTAGCTTATGATGGATTCCTGTGTAGTGATCTAAACGTGAAAGCCAGGATTAACCATTTTCTTATTCTTGAAGAGTATATGGAGCAACTGGAGACGGTACGGTTCGTACCTGCAGAGGCGTAGATTCCTTTGGCACTGTTCTGCTGCTTCCCCATGAAATCACCTCCCATCGTCTACATAAAGAAAGGGACAAACTATGAGAACACGCACAACAAAGACAAGCAAAAAGACGACTTAACTAAACAGACTCACATGAGTTTTACCACTTCCAGTCTGGCCATAGGCAAAACATGTTGCCATGCCTCCCTCGAAGATGGACTGCACCAAAGGTTTTGCGGTGAACCTGAAGACAATCAAAACATGTATGAAAATATAGCTTGTGTTTCCATTGTTTTACGTCTGGCAGACACCTCATGCACATTACTGAACAGACTTACTATAGCAGCAGCTTGTGGAAAACATCTTATCCATGCAATTGTTGAATAAAGAGGATGAATTGTGTTAGTACCTGTAGACAAGGTCATTGGTGGCAGACTCATCAAATGAGTAGTCAAACTGGAAGAATTGGTTGTCCAAGTACTTGGTGAGGTCCACCTTGTGTTTTGGCTCATGGACCAGCAGGGTCCCTTTCCCAGGAATAGAAACCACATCTATCTCCTTTCTATTAAGCTCTAAAATGCAGAGGAATACAAGTTAGCATGAAGCTTAAAAAAGAAATCTTTTTTCAAAGCAAGAATGTGACATTACCTTGCTTGTTAAGTGGCCGTTTGCGAACACACACACAGATCCTTTGAGGTTCAACCTGCAAAAACACATATGCAAAAACATCTGTCACTAACAAATAACTTGCACATGGCTTCATACACGGCAGAGGCTTCTTTAGCCTAAACTCACCTGGTCATTGGTCGATATAGGGCTTATTTCCAAAGTCTCTTTGAAGTCTTGGATCATTTCATAGAACTTCTGGTTTGGTCGTGAAGCCTCTCCAAACTGAAAGGAAAAAGGAAATATTGATAACACATGAGAAGAACCCTCTTTTATATCTTACAGCTAAAACCAAATGATAGTTTTTCAAGGAAGAAATTCCTAATAGGAGGAGTTAGAAAACATTCACCTTTCCCCTCTTGGTCTGCATGTCAGTGGGTTTAACAGCACACGACAGCCTTTTGCTGCCTTTGTTTAACTCCGGGGGAGCCATAGACTTTCTTCGGCCTGAAGTGCATTGAGATGACATATGTTTCAGTATTTACTATATTTCAAACAGATGAAAAAATGACATTATTCCATGGATGATGATGCTGACCTTTAGCTGCAGGCGGAGGGTTTTTCTCTGGTTCCCCATTTTCCTTTAAAGCATCAGGGACAAAAGGAATCGATGATGCTGGTTTGGCCTTGGTTTTTTTTCGTGGTTGACTAGGATTCACTAGATAAAGCAGGACAATGAACAGGAGTTTGTAAAGATAGCTATTTTATTTCTTAATATAAAGATTTATAAATGAATTAACTATGAGTGTATGATAGTGGAAAGTCCAAAAAAATACATTAAAGCTTGTTGAAGGGACTGTGGAGACAAATGGTGGAGGAGGCTGATTAATGCACAGAGCCATTCTGTCAGCATCAACTCTATCCTGTGCAACAACATATTCTATATCAGGTTATACTCTTACCTCCTTGTCATGTTACTGTGTGTACACATTTGGTATGGGTAGGGCTTGCAGTAACATTAATGTGTGGCAAGGATCAGTGTTTTAGTTTCTGAAAATAGTTTTCATTGATACTTTCAGCACATCAACACCAACCAGAGTTTGTGAGAACTGATGAAGAGGACAGATCAGGGTGAATTGTCTCTGGATTTGGCTCAGGAGACTGCAAGGCCGGAACTGGTGCCGGAACCTGGAACATACAGGTCTGCCTGGCCTGAGTCCGATTGGCAACTGAAAGTAGGACAAATCCAAGTCAAGGTCGTGTTCACAACGGTTGCTTCCTCAATCAAACCAACGTGAAGATGATACATTGCTTAAAATTTCCAAATGGTGCATTTTGCATTAAAAATGGCCAAACTATTATCATTCATTTTGTAATGCACAAACACAATACTAGTTCACCAGTCACCAGAACAGAAAGAAAACCTTTCTGAACCCATTAAATGACAGATAAAATTGGTATGCTTCCCGTGATTGGTTGGAATGATGTTCACATCAGAAACTAACCGCTCCAGAGTTCACTTGGAATCGGTCCAAGACAACCGATTCCAGGCAGACCACAGACCGGCTGTTTGATCCACACCAGAATTAGTTTCCCAAGTTCACACCAACCCGATTGAACCGCACCAAGGGGGGTAAGTGCTCCAGGGTTTGGTTCAACTGGACTAAACAATGCTGGTGTGAACGCCCGCTAAATATAATCAAGTATTGCTTTTGTTAGTTAGACGTGTTAAAAACTCAAAATATCACAGACAAAATGTACTAAGCTTTGGTCTGTCAAATCTCAAGTGACCACAGCAACAAGCTTCATTCCAAGGAAATGGCCTTTTCAAAGAGCCGGAGTGGCAGTGGACAGAGTTCGGAGTAACAGGAAGTTAAAGTGGACCAGACAAGAGATATTGACAGCTTCGTCAAGAAGCTGTCAATAAGTGGTTGCTGGTGCAGTAGCCTGGTCAAAGCCTGGTCATGTAAATGACAAAATCAGATCGTGTTGAAGAACCCATTACAGCGATTTGTTGATTTATACCCCTGTGCCAGTAAAGCAGATTGTGATCATCAGTGATGAGGTGTGACCTCAATGCAGCTCTCCCAGGATTGTGGGTGATTTTGCACTATTTTACACCCTGACCCAATTAAGACAGGTGTATCAAAAGAACATCACATGCATGCCTTGCCGACCTGACTCTTCAGCATTGGTGACTGCTGGAGTAGAGTCTTTTGGAAAGAGACAAGCTATTAGGAAACAAACTACAGAACACAGCAACCCAGAACACATAAATAACACAATTAATGTACATACAGGAGGCCGGTGCAGGAATCCTGGATGAGCGAAGTCGACCCTCATACTTCTATGGAAGCAGAGAACAGAAAAGAGAAAAACAACATGTTATTACAGCCTAACTCCACATCTCATCAACTGTATTTTCCATTCATGTCTACTGTATTACACCCACAGAGACCAAAATTCAAAAGGCAGCAAATAGATCAGTTCTTGAAACCTATAATTTCTTGAGAAAATTTGCCGATTTGATGTCATGGGAAAAATGAACAACGTAAAAAGTCAGAAATGACGTTTGTTTATTGCTGGTTAAATGTAATACGTGAAAGGTTAAGTATGTATTGCTTTCCACTGCCGATCAATGTTATGTGGAAATGTAAATCAACACTTACCTTCTCTGGGGCAGGATTGGGCGGGTCTGCAGATTTGTTAAGTACTGCTTGTATGTGGTCCAAAAGTTCTGGATTGAGTGAACATAACTCGCTCACATCAACCTGTATCACACACACAAACACACATCAAGCCAAGAGGACAAAATACAGTAACATAAGAACTTTGTCAACACACTTTAATACATTGAATATGATATGGTCGATACTTTAAAATAGTTCATGTTGGAGGTTAAAGAGGTGGCTCGCTCATACTATCACTAATATTTCAAAAGTGTGTTGTGACTGACCTCCTTTCCTCGGCACCTGTCCCTCTCTTGCCACTCTGCCATCACCGTGGACTTGACGGCATCAACCGTCTTCACCGTGGCGAGATGGACTCGGCCTGGTTTACATATAAACAAGCGGCGAGTCAAACCGTGTAAAAGACAATGTTGATTAATGGCTAAACGTTAGCACTGAGAACAACACCAGCTCACCGTCGCTGCGACTGATCTGTATAGAGAGTCCAACGAGAAGTCTGGACAGCCTGGACTCCATTTTAGCTCCTTCTTGCTGCTCTATAACAGAGAAACCTAACGTCAGGTAACTTGCTAACTTAGTGGGTCGTTACTGAGCTAACACGAACTATAGCTAAGCCGTCGCTATCAAGTCATATCCTAATTCCATCGATAAATGAACACATATGTGATACTCCCACCTATAGTTTTTACTTACCTATCTTTTATGTGTGTCAACAGATAAAACCTAACCTAACCACCACATTCACGACAAACGCCGCCCAAGATTTAAATCGAAGTTATTTCCGAGTGTTCAACAATCTGATTGGCCGTCGTCGGGTATTCGTGCAAGCCTTTCTTCTTCTATGGTCTTATTCAGATCACGTCCAAACTAGCGTTATACTGCCACCAGGTGGATTAGTTGAGGACTGACACCCGTAATGAAAAGTGGAATGTCAAGAACTGGAGTTGTTTTTTGTTTTTTTTAACATTTCATGCAAACTAGAGAATGTAGACAGTTAAATGAGTCGTTAAATACCCAAATTCTATTAGTGTTATTTTAGAGAGAGAAGTGTTTGTTTTATCATACATATGTAAAAATTATACTGAATAAGGATGAGTTCATAATTCAGTTCAAGTTCAGTTCATGATTCATTTATAATTTATAGATAAATTGTAATTTTATTTTGTATGTAATATGTGCTTCACTTTTTAGGAATTTTGGCTTGATGTTACGTCAATGTGTTTTGTCTTATTGTCAAGAACTTTGTGTTTGTGTTTGGAAAAGTGCTGTATAAATAAAGTTATTAGATTATCATTATTATTGTAATATTGTATGCACTGGTAAGAGCCTCTAGGCACTGTGGCTACTGTATAGCCTCAATGTCCTGTTATAAATGAATACATGAATACATTATTCCATCAATACATTAATAAATTCATAAATTCACAAATTCAAACACTAGAATGTTCCTAACAGACAGAAACTCCATGAAGGTTATTGCACCGGTAACTTGCTTAATCTTCATCACAAAATGTTTCCTCCTTCATTGTAAAGACCATTCGTGTTTGTGTAAGTTGACTATCAAACCAGGATTGGCTTCCATGTTGTTACGTCACAAATTATGCCTGTAACACCTTAAATTCAGATTCTGGTGAGAAACGTAAAACACATTTTTGAGTGTAGGGCTTTAAAACACTTGTTTTATATCGAGACTATCTGATTCTGTATTAGATTATTATTGGCAATGTTAATAATCAGTCAGCAGTGCTGCTTTATGGTAATATTAGACTCACAAGACTTTCGTCCCTTCCTTGATTTTGTTTGTATTTAATTCACTAGATTAGCCAAAAGCACATTTTCTCATCACCTTCCATGTGCTTAGTTTATCATTTCTCAACTGAACCTACAGAGTATGTGGCATTTAATGTCACATAATATTAAAAGCATTTCGTTATTTAGATAGGATTTTTTTTTTATTATTGAGTTCAAGCAGTTCACTGAGAGGAGACTTAGACCACCGACGCCTCTTTATCAGACTTGCTTTTGTTTGAACCCAATGCTCATGAAGTCTCTGATAACCAGAGTCTCCAGCCTGGGCGTAAGTAGTCATAACATTGGTGCTTTCCAGGGTCGGAGGTATTACATGAACAACACAACGTCACTAACAGTATAGTGGTGTAGATGTATTGTTTGTAGATATGACATCCGATCAAATCTTTACATGTGTATATATTATATCATATTAGATATGCAGTTTATATACGCCCTACAAGAATTGTGTTGACTTGAATTGCTTTGCTTGTATTGCTCAATCTCATTTCCCCTCCATATCGAGTGTCAATAAATGTATAACGATCCTCCTTCGTGAGGTTTTAATAAGCTCATTACAATGTCAATAACACGAGAGGATTTCAAATGCTGATTGTCACATTCCCTTATAACCTCTCATAATCCGATATTTTGAAATCCATCACCTTCTTTCATAATATTGGGAGTGCTGTTGGACAGTTTGGTCCTCACTCTGCTAAATGTTGATCTGCTCTCTTAATTTCGTCCACATGACCACAGGTATCCTGTGTTTGTTCACATGCTTCATCTCGCCCCCACACCCTTTGTATGTCAGGCGCAATAGTTCAGTTCCCCCATTACATCAACAACCGGGGACAGCTGGTGAATGACCCATAATGCAGTTCAGCCTTGCTTTCAGCATGGGAGGCTTCCCATTTTCCTCTATTCTTTTTGCACCCCACCACCGACCCCCATGAGCGTATCCCCCTACGTTGTGCCCTCACCTTCTCAGCCTCCGAACCTCCCAAACTATACACAAGCTGGACTTATGTATACACATTCCCCGCAAGCGGACTCTGACACATGACAAATCAAAGGTCTAATAAACAGCTTGCGCTGAACAATTTCCCCCCACCACTAAAGGATGAAAAATAAACAAATCACTCAGTCGGCCCGGCCCGGCCATTTGGTAGGTCTGTCTGCAGATGACTGGGTGGCCCAGGGCTGCTTGGTGTGAGGCCTGGGATGGAGCCACAACTGTTTCCTGTGAGCAGCCCAACCCCCAGAACCTCTCCACAACTGGCTTTGTGGGTGGTATTCCCCTCCTCCCTCTCCTCTCATTCCCCAAACTCCTCCACCCTCCTCCCTTCTCCCACTCTGCTCCTCCCCCCATTTCTACCCTTCAGTCCATCCATTCTCACAGCCGCCACATGACCTGGCTGAGCTGAACACTTCCCCAGCAGGGTTGAGGGGATGGAGCGGGTTAGACACGTTTTAAACTTCTGTCTGCGGCGAAAAGCGTTTATATTTTTGTCTGCGTGTCCGTCTCTTCTATCGGTTGTCTGTACGTATGCGTGTGAGCTCAGCATGTGGAACGTCATTGTTCACCACAAGTTGTTAAGTATTGTTTTGAAGTGGATGTTCAGACCCACAGACAATACTTGATCAGTATGTCCCTTTTATTGAGCACATAATAATATTTAAATCAGTGTTTTTCAAAATCATATATTCTTATTCAGTCTTTTATCATATTTTTTCCAATTTCATCAAACTTGTTTTTCTAATTAAGACTCCAAAGCAAGAGAGGATGCAGCAGTGGATGTTTTTAAGCAGCTTTGAACCTCTGCAGCATTTGAGTTGTTCAATCATGAGCAGTAAAATGACTCACAGACAATCAGAAATGTTGTCGTTTGAGCTTCTCTCTGGAAACGGAGAATACACGTTAACAGCAGTGAGGTGGAAGATGATGACAATACTTTTGTGAATCTCCAAGACGGAGCGTGTAACACTTGATACCAACATACAGGCAGATCTCTTACACGGCTTATGCTGATAAGGTTTCATTGTGTTGCAGGGGAAACATTTCAGAGGGGTTAACAGTAATCTCTGGTCATCTCTGGGCTTTCTGTAGATTGCAGTCAAGAAGCAGCAGTGTGAGGGTTGGCAGTGTCAGTGTCAGATTTGAGGGAGGAGGAGGGGACGGGGGGGATCTGTTTAGCTGCTCCCCCCTTTTCCATCTGGGAAAAAAAGCATATTTTCTCAATGTAAAGAAAATTGTCAGAGGTCATGGTTCTGTTCCCCCATACCGACTAAATAAACACACAAGCATGAAGTACATGAGCCGAGCAAACTGGCAAACCACCCAGGCAGGTTGACAGACGGAGCGGAGCAGCGAGAGGAACAACGTGGAGGAGAAGGGTGATATTTAAGAAGCGAGGTGGTCATTCTCTCCTGTTCCTGTAACATCTGTGGTTTCATAAGAATTTCCAAATTTTCCAAATCTTTGACAAACATAGCATTACATATTCATAATTACAGTCTTTCCAAAGATTCCAATATAAAAGGGTGTCAGAGGGGATCAAACAGAAATAGGTCCAGTATTAGTCACGGCGGCTCACCAGATTCACAGGAGATTTGTGATTTCTGACAGCCGACCAGGTAAAGAAAAGTGCAGTGAACACAAGAATAACACTGCAGAAACTCAACGTCAATATTCAGCTCTTGTGTGTTTTGCTTCCAGTTTGTTTGATATGTTATTGAAAGGAAAACCTGCCCACAATCATGTCATAGTGCATCGTTCTCACCCTAATCTCTGGAGTGTGTGTTGCATTATTCAACCTGACCAGCAGAGGGCACTATAACTGCAAACAGCGAGAGCAATAGACAGGCAGTTGCAGCATAAGAGAAATAAGAACATTAACAGGACTACTTGGCATGAAAGGCAACATGAGAACAGAACGTGTATCCCCGAAGTTTACTTTTCTATGGAGTTTACCAAATGAGTTTCTGGCTTAATTTATTGATTCATAACTGTACTTAGTGTGCGTCCAAGCAGGGATTTAAAACTCCTCCAGCCATGGAGCCAAACTGAGTAAATACTGAGTGAGTCTGGAACATTCACTCATTAAAGCATATTAGTATTCTTGGCATGTGGGTATACACTGAAACATGCCAGTGGGCCATTTTGGTTCCCAGTCCATCATTTAAGAAAATCTGCCATAAGCTTTCTCTTCAAACACTCATTTTAAAGCGGAGAAATCTCTCAAGAAGCTTATTCACCTTTGAGTTCTGCCACCTAGACCCGGCGCCGTGCCAAACTAAGTTTGCCCAGCTGGCAAATTTTATCTGTTTCTTTAACTGTAATTTTGTTTATTTATTTGGCAGCAGAGAGTGGTCAGAATAGTACACACAGCTGCAGTCACACTACGGGAAAGGCCTGTCTGTTCACAGGTTGTCGACAGTGCCACAACATTACTTCACTCACGGCAACCGATTCAAAACTGTTTGAAATCACACAATTGTTGATGTATGAGACGAGTAGTAGCAGGCGGAGAAGATAATTGTTCGTTAACCTTTTTTGTTCATGGTCTGTTTGGTGGCTTAATGCAGATGGACTCGTGTGCATCAGTCACATTTTGCATCTCACCTCCGATCAACAAGAGCACGAATATGTCATTTCACTACCGCACTACTTGCAACATTATTTGAGACTGTGACAGAAACATGATTCATCAAGACTTTGGGTCTTACTATGAAATCCTTCCTGCTTCTGGTTGATCTCATTACTGTCAGACCAGCTGTGGCAGGTCAGTGACAATTTGAGCTTGCTGTTCCTCAGCATGCTGAGTTACAAAGCAGTTGCTAATGACTAGCATTACACCGCCCGGGTAAAGAGAGGAAGATAAGGTCTCTTTTCTCCCCTTAACTTCCTCCATCGACCTCCTCTTGGGTCTTTTCACCTCTTCCATGACGTCAGTGCTGAGAAGTCGGAGCACGTTTTTAGTGCAGCGAAGCATCGCTCAGGTTTCCTGCCCGGTCACCTCGTGTTAAATTGTGCAAGAACAGACGTTTAGGTTGACGAGTGGGGAACGAAAAAGGCCGTCGTTCTCTTACAAGTCTCAGTGTATGAAAAGTATTTCAAAGTTGTTATTTCTGAAGGTCAAATAGTTACATTACGCCGCTTTGATATGGTAATGATTTATAGGATTAAGTTAAATACGATCTCTGTTAAAGGGGTTTGTATTTGAAGTCTGAGGGCACGCTAGCAGCTCTGCAGCTGCAATTAGTCATGCCACTGCTTTGAGCTTAATACTTATGTCAGCAGTATTTGGGGATAGACAAAGTGTGGGACACAATTAAACTTTGGCACATACGTGACGGATCAGGGGAGGCAAAAGTTGTTCCTACTTTAAAACTGACTGATATCATCAATGACATCATGGTAGACCCAGTATGAGGCATGAATATAATTCAATTTAACCCGAATGTCAAAAAGAAACGTAACCTTTATTGTAGGATTGCTTGTCAGAACTAGTCCGCAGGGCCTCTCGTTTTATTCACCATTTCCCTGTTACTTCTTCATCAGTTTCCACTTCTTTGCTACGGAGAGCAGAGAGGGTTGAATTCTCTGCAAAAAAAAGGAAACGCGCCAAAGAAAGCCTTCAGCCTGAAACGTAATCAAAACCACGGAAACTTCAGTGACAAAATAAAAATGCATCTGAAACATCTGATCTTTTATTCATGACTGCAAAATTCACCCATAAATCCTATTCTTCAATACTTTTATACGAACCATAAAAAAAAGGAGGATTGAGATGAACCAGGCCTCCTTCCAACCTCTTTAGGAGAACACCAATCAAAACCACAAAACCATAAATGGCGCAGAAATGTGTCAGTGTGCTTTTGAAATTAATCCTTAATAGCCACCAGTGTTTCTGTTTTTTCTTTTCCCTTTTTACGGGACACAGCAGAGGAGTGTTTGCTTGCATAGCGCTGGGTGTAACATGTGGACCCTAAAGTTCTCAAAGTAGAGCTGCACTTACACCCAGAGTTTTACAGCCTTCCCCGAAACCACAGTGATGGGATGCATAGGAGCAGGTCGCATATCACGTCGGTTTCCCCTTATATTACAATTGAGCTGCAATTATATCTGATGATGTGTCAAAAATGAAATATCTAATTGTTTTAGCATGTCTCCAGCCACCTTGTTTCCATCCTCACTGCAAGAAACTCCGTATGGAATATTTTTTAACTCAGTCACAAAGGTCTTTTTTGTTATATTAAGTAAAGCAGCCAGCACAACAAGATAATGACAATCTGTTTACATTACAAACAAACTTCGACAGTTTTGTCCTCCTTCAAGATGCTGGAGGGAAGTTTTGGAAACTTCTGCATTGCCAAGTTTATTAGTTTGTTTTAAAGAAAAACATGATTTGATGGGGTTTCAATAAAATGCAAAAAATTGTTTAATGAGAAATCTGAGATTTTGTTTGCAGTGAGCGTACACACTGGAACACTCTTCCATGTTGTGGAGCTTAAGTCATGTATTCCTAAAAAAAAAAAAATTGGGAATCTCTGACTCACGTATCTTGGATTCACTTCCCTGCATTGTCGATTTATTATATAACAAATCATCAAATATCATGTACTTTCAGAAAATGTTGCTTTGGCTCCTGACGAGTCAACGCGTTCGCTCGACCGAGAAAAGCTCAACTGACGAAGAGTGAAAAGCACCTACACACAAAGTCCAAACAATTTCACCCGACAGAAATAAAGAAACCGCAGCGCTGGCCTCATTGTGAGCTCCGAAGTGCGGTCGAAAACACCACAGCAATCTTTGGTTTATCATCAAAGACGTCGCCGCCATTAAAAACAAAAGATTGGAAGTAGTAATCTTACACATTACCACTTAAACCTCACAGTGGCATAACAGTGTCGCACACGGCGTTCACTATCAGTCCGAGGCTGCACAGATTCATCTGCATTTGCATCGAATGCTAATTGGATTCTTTATTGAATGAGTAAGGGACTAACTTTGCTCGACCTTGAAACAAACAATATTGCAGAAACCACACTCATGCATGTTGTCAATTATAATTCACCCTCTGGTTCGCCTGACTTTCTGCGGAGTGAGGCTCTGCCTTATTGCTCCCCAGCCTGCCCCAGTCCTCCTCCTCCTCTCCTCTTCACCACATGAAATGGCTGTCTGTGCCAGCCTAGCGCTGAGCCTTCATTAGCTTTTACTACCCCGCTTGGATGTGTTTAGCTTTCCTCTCTTTTTCTCCCTCTCCGTGTGTCTGACTATGTGTGTGTCTCACCCTCTGTATGTGTCTGTGTCTGCATATGGTTAATTACCAGCCCCCGCCTTCCCTTTGGACTACCCCTCAATGCCATGCCACCATATCATTACACTGTGGCTGCAATTTAAACATCAGTCACACATAGACACAGTAACCTACCCTGGCTGGCCTGCAAATTATAAGGAGCAGGCGGTGGGGTCCTGCAGAGAGCTGCTATTGCGCCTTTATTCTCCTATAAAAATGGAGTTCTGAGACGAAAACACACATACAAAGAGAGTAATGACGAGAAAGAAACATGAAATATATGCGATTCTGCAATACGACGCAGCATAAATGATCCAGCATCACGTCTGGTGCTCAGACTGTTATTCTTTGAACTAAACAAACCCCTTATAAACATAAGGCCTCCTCTGCCTTACGAGGCTCATATTTAGGCCCTTCTGTAAACAGCGAAGCGCAGAATGAATCAATTAAAAGGGCATTACGCTGGTTCCTGTTTATTTAAAACATGTTTACACTACACGGGCCCTCCCGCCTGTCTGCATGATTGCTGTATTCCTCCTCCTCCTCCTCCTCCTCCTGCCACCCGTCAATGGGCCTGGTCACGGCCAAGGTATATCAAACACACACACACACACACGGCATAGATTACAAACACATTTGTTATGTTGAAGAGCATTTTCAGTAAATATTGATTTCGTTCTTCCTCTGTTTTTTTTCTTCCGCGAGAGATGATTAGAGGAACTTGGATGCAGCGTTCAGTCCCGGTGCAGGAACAGGTTTAAATACATGCTGCAGCCCAGCAGAGGAGCTGAATGGAAGATGATTGCTGGTGTAAATCAACATGGTTATGGGTTGGTTAGTTGAAGATTGGACATAAAACCACTTCAACAGGGTAGCATTTAGAGATGAGTTTGACTTCCTCACTCCCCTCTTACAGCAGCTCAGAAGGCACCGTGTGTGAGCATTAGCGTCTATATATCGCATTCATATATAACAAGAAGCCCCAGAGGTTGCAGCGGGAGGCGGGCGAGGGACGACAAAGCTTCGCTGTTTGATGACATGGGGTGAGAACTGGCTCTGATTTTCGCACAAAGCATTTTAATGTAAAGCAGACTGAGCTCACTCGTATTGAAATAAGCTATATAAATATAATTACTCCATGGTCTTGCCTAATAAAACTCACCATCTTTAAAGAGTAAGGCTGGGTTAGACATAATGATAGACATGTTTGGAAAACTGGTGGCAGTAGTGGTTGTAACTTCACCCTGTTTAGCGACTTCTGGAATATTTTTGTGTTTCATTTTCACACCCTGAAAGAAGTCCTGCTCTCTGATTCATCTCAGGTCACGAGCGGTGTTGCTTTTCAAAATAAAACGTGCTTTTTTTTTTTTTTTTAATCTATGTCATCAATGTATTGTGGCTGCGAGAGAGTTTCTTTCAGCGAAACAAAGCATTGCTGTGGATTTGAAGAGAAACAATCCCCATTCCCCAGATTTGTGTGGTATGTCACCCTGAAGTCTGCTTTCTCACTGGCTTTACAGCTAATTCCCCCATTCTTCTCTGCTGCGCTTAGTGCAAAAGAACAAACACATACACCACCCATTGGTTCACACAGACACGCATGCCAGTGCATGTTCCTGAACACACACACACACACACACACACACACACACACACACACACACACACACACGCACACACACACACACACACGCACACACACACACAATTTTCTTTACTAATCAGCCCTATTGAATTCCTGCAACAATGAGCGCTCATCCTCAGGCCACCCAGGCGGCGCACACACTCACACATACCCACGCACACACACATACCCACGCACACACACATACCCACGCATACACACACCAACACCGGCATCACCAGATCACGAGTTCAGTCTTTTGTTCATTCATTGTGTTTTCTTTTTCCTCCATTGATCTCACCTTCACACTCGCAGGTCAGGAGTTGGCACTGGGGAGATGGTGTTATCTGCACTATCAGCTGCTGTCACGGCCCCACACACTGCACTCACACAGGGGAGACGGACCTCACCCCCGCAGAGAGGCAGCACACATGGGAGACATTTAAAGTTCTAGTCGGACGTTTTCTTCGCAGATGTGCACATGCGCTGAATATTCAACACACTTTCACTCTTAAAAAATGTGCCTGATGACGTGTCCTGGGAAACAGCAGTGATTGAGTGTGTGAAGTGCAACAACGCAGCCAAAATGTTTGCAAAATAAGAGACTTCGTACCTCTCACCTCCTTTTCTGTTGTTTTTTTTTTACAATCATGGCCATAAATTTGGACCATCAAAGTGTTTCCATTCTGTCAGGATATACATATATATACATATATAAGGGAGGGAAAATGCCAGTATATGCAGTATGGAGAACATGCATACAGTTTATAATTAGTTCTCAATTATTACCATTCATGAATTCCAGGGATTTATATTATAATTTAATCAAGATTACAGATTGAATATTCGACTCAGCTTCTGAACTCGTCTTTCATTGAATGAATGAACAACAGGTGAAGCACAGATAACATACACATTTTTTAATGATCATTGTAATTAGTGATAATGGTTCTATCTTCTGGCTTCACTCAGAATCAGAGGTCAAAGTCAGATATAGAGCAGCTCCCCTGGATAGTTTCAGTGTCTAGAATATCTTCTTCTAAACCCGAATATAAACAAGTCTTCAGTTCAAGGCCGTGGCCTGGTAGTCAACATTAGGGGGATCAACTCTGCTGGGGGGTCCACCAATGTATGTGTGTCGAAGCAGAGATTAACCTCTCATGAAATTATCATTTCCACAACAATTTATAAAATCCTTCACAATCAACATTTTATTTAATTCTCATATTAAACTCACATTAAATTGAATGCCAATATCTTGTTGTCAGGTATGATTATGATTACAGTCGCTGAGGATTACTTGTCTATTGTTGGCTGCATTATCATAGTCATTTTTATTTCTTTACTCCAATACATTAAAGGGTATTTTGAGTAAATCTGAACACTGGGGGGTAACGTATTGAGTTTCCTGCTGCAACCTTTACTGGTTTGATTCACTCTCACCGCTCTATTATTTCCAGCTGCAGGAGGCAGCTGTTGTCAGAGGAAAAGCTCTAAAAACCTGCTGTAGACTACCTGCTCAGCATCAAAAGGCAAACAGACACAGTAAAGCAGGAGGTAGTGAGCCTATAGCATCTAAAGAGGGATGTGATATATGCGGTGGTGAGGTCATTAAGGGCGTGCACTGCAGTGATAGTGGAAGGAGACACGGAGCAGACTCAAAACTTTCCTACTGTTTGAATCAGACAATCACAGTCGATCTCTACATACAGTAAGTGTATGGAGGTAAAGGAGAATGAACGTTGGACCCCGAATGGATGTTAATGTTGCTGGTACCTTTAGACTGCAGTCAGACAGCCTGCAATCACATGTTTTCCTCCTATCTCTTCTATAGAATTACATTTAAGACAGCCTTGCGCCACGTTGTTCAAAGCATTGTAGTCTGAATAGTAATCCCAGTGCATGCTGGGAAATGCTCCAGCCCTCCGATGACCCACAACTGGGCTGCATGTTTTCATTTTCTTGTCTCCGAGCCGTTACACTGAATACAACATGTGCTCCACGGATGACATCAACATAAATTTAACCAATATTCTGTCTGTTCACTGCTGTTGGGTTTGCACACAACTTTTTATCAATATATGAAATCGAAGTCTTCACCGGAGTAGAAAAAGTCTTAGTTACTGTGCATTATCTCAGCTTGCATTGTGCGTCTTATGTGTTTTTTCTCTTGCATTGTTCGCTTCTATGTGAGTGTGTGTGTGTGTGTGTCTGAGGTTCGGTTTAGCGATGGACGTGCATGACAGTAACTTCAAAAGCCTGAGGTATCAGATTCAGACATGGGCCGCTTTGCTTGGGCTGACAAACGAGGCGCTGTTGTGCGGGAAGCAAAGGAATTTACAGCATCCACCTTTCATCTACACAGGTGGGCCAGGCTTGTGTGCGTGCGTGCGTGTGTATGTGTGTGTGTGTGTGTGTGTGTGTGTGTGTGTGTGTGTGTGTGTGTGTGTGTGTGTGTGTGTGTGTGTGTGTGTGTGTGTGTGTGTGTGTGTGTGTGTGTGTGTGTGTGTGTGTAGACGGACGAGTCACAACAATCATCCAGAGCCAGTGATCCCAGGTGGTTCAAGTCTCCATTTCAGTGGTTCTCAGCATTATTTCCTTGCTGATAAAGTGGAACATACTGGAAGAGAGTGCGCAGAACTAAATGTTTACATCGCTCTATACAATAATGAAAAAAAACAAGTAGACATTTGGCAGTAGAATGTGAAAGGTTGCAGATTCCAGGTATTATTATTGCCTAACGTTCAGTGGGTGTCAAGTGACTGTCAGGAAGCAGGGCGTAATATTATAGTTCCACAATGTGTAAGCACTCACCTCTAGCTATCAAAATAAAAGAAAGAAAATCAAACTCTCTCCTACAATTACTTATGCAGCTTAATTGTGTCTTATCTAAATTATTTTAATGATATTTCAACAGTTGTCCAGAGGGGAGAAAACTTACAATCACCTAGAACGGCAATTATGAATACAGCTCATGCACATATAATCATATATAAAGCAT